>JAPYYD010003185.1:0-14446 GCA_028551405.1 Uromys caudimaculatus
GCATTTTCAACAAATGGTGCTGGGTCAACTGGCATTCTACATGCAGAAGAATGCAAATTGATCCACTCCTATCTCCTTGTACAAAGCTCAAATCCAAGTGGTTTAAGGACCTCCACATAAAACCAGTTACACTGAATCTAATAAAAGAGAAAGTTGGTAGAACTCTGTTATTTTTGCAGTAGTGCATTTTCCACGGTAGCTGGCCAAGTAGCTCCTGGGCAACCTTTCTGTCTATGTCTCTCATCTCCCCATAGGACTCCTAGCATCACAGATGCTCACCAGCAGATTCAAGGGTGCTGTGATTTTGTTTTGTTTTCATTGTTTTGGTTAATGTAGATCCTAGAGATTGAATTTTGGTCAACATGCTTATACGGCAAGCAATTTCACATGATTAGCAATCATGCAAACACCTATGTACTGATTAGTTTGATTAACCACTTTATAAAATCAGTGAGTTGTCTGGGAAGAGAAAGCTTCATCTCAGGGACTTCCTTGATGGGACTGATCTGGTGGCATGTCTATGGAACATCTGATTGCTTATTTATGGAGTAGGGCCCAGGCCATGGTGGACAGTACTAAATAAAAAAACTGGGCGTGAGCTGTATAAGAAAGGCAACTGGTGATGATTTCCTCCATGGCCTCTGCTACAATTCCTCCCATCAGGTTCTGTTGATGATGGATGTGACCCAAGTAAACCTATTCCTCCATAAAGCTGCTTTTTGTCAGTGGTTTATAACTATAACAACACAAAACAAAAACAAAGAAAACTTACAACATCCCAGTATACATGCCTGATAATAAGCATGAACCTAGGAGAGAAAGAAAAAGAAAGGAACTAAGAAAGGAAGAAAGGAAGGAAGGAGTGAGGATGGTGGGAGGGAGGGAAGGAGAGGGAAGGAGGGAGGGAGTAAAGGAGGGATGAGTGGACAGGGGGAGAGGGGGAGGCTCAGTTCCTGTGTCCACATTGACAACACCATATAACTCAAGCTACAGGAGATCTGAAGCCACCTTCTCAATTCCTCAGTAACTGGTACTTGTGTGCAAAGAGCTACCTCAACGTACATACATGTACATAACTTAAAACAATTAAAAAATAATCTTAAAAAAGTAAGAATGCAAGTTATCTTAGCTTTTAATTTAGAAGTGTAATTATTTATGCGGAGAAAATGTACTAATTTTCCAAAGTAATTTTACTAGCTTGTTCTCCCAAGACCATATGAGAAAATCTAGTTGCAACAATATCTGGTATTTGTGGTAGATTTTTTTTTCTTTAATATAATTGAAAAATCAAGTCTTAGAAGGATATTCATGGTCATCAGAAGGTAAAGGAACCTGCAGAATGTATCAGAACCCTCCCAGGGTTATAGCAGCCAGACTCACCTGTTCTGTAAGGAAGCAGAGTTCAGTCTGTGGGCTATCTATCTTGAGTGTCTAAGAGAGCTCCAACCATGTAGAATCCCTAAGCCATCATCTGTGTGATGTAGACTTTTCCATGATGCAGCTATTTTTCAGTCATCCCTGTTCCTGTAGAGAACTTGTCAACTAAACTTCTGTCAGAACACGGATGAACTTATTGGGTCCCCAAGGTTGGTGCCATCATTATTTATTTGTGGTGGCTTTCCAACCTGCAGTGAGTATTCATGTGTGTTTTGTTTCCCCAAAAAAGTCTCTCGTATAAAACATCCTCAGTGTTTTTGTTGTTGTTGGTGGTGGTTTTGTTTGTTTGTTCTTGTTTTCGACAAACAGGATTTAAACCACATATTCCATATGGTTTAAATTTACACTTCTCTGTTGACTGATGCAATCTGGTATCTATTCACTGATTGTGGCTGCTTGGGTATATTTGTTGTTGTTTCAAGACACCAATTAGCTCTCCTATCAATGGTATTGATCTGATAAATCAATTTCCAAAGGCTACATTCCCTGAATTAAATCTTTTGAAATGCTTATCCTATTGAGATGTTTTTATTCCCCCATTTTACCACATTATTTTTTTTTTCTGCTGAATACTGGGAATCAAACACAGAACACAGGAACACTACAAGTTAGGCCAGCACTTTCATCTATATCTGCAGCTCCCTTTTAATTTGAAAAATAGTCTCTAAGTTCTGGTTGGTCTTGAACATACTTGAACTTTGATTGTCAATGACTCTGCCTGAAGAAGAGCTAGGATTACAGATCCAGTGACATTAAACCTGCCATAACTACATTTTCTGAGACATTACTTGTGTTTGCCCTTTCTGCTGTTAGTTTCTACATGTATTTAAGAAATCTTTGCCAACTTGTTAAGATGTATAAACATTTATTTTTATTTTATTTAGGTGTATATGCTTACATCTGTGTGTATGTATGTGATGTTTCCTGTGTAAGCTGAAGCCAGCAGACTGTAAGCCCAGTGCTTTTGTTACAGGCAGTTCTAAGTGCCTGATATGGATGCTGTATATAATCCTCAAATATATTAAGATTTAAAACATAAATATACAGGCTAATCATTGAATTAAGATTCTTTGAGGTTTTTCTATATGCAAAATTTTACCATATGTGAATAATAAAGATCTCATTTCTGTGATATACTCTAAATATCATGGTTTGGGTTTCTTTACCTTGCCATACCACTCTAAGACGTTTAGCACAATGTTAAATAATCCTGACTGTTAACTCTCTTCTGTTCCTAAATCTCAAGTTTAACTAAAATCCTAGATAATGTGTTTCTGGCCATTGCTGTTAACATCTAACAGACTGAGGGACTCCCCTGACCCTTCTGGTCAACTCTATTTTGTTTATGTTTTGTTTGCTTGTTGTTGTTGCTTCTTTTGTTTGCTTGCTTTATTAACTACTTTATTTATTTACATCACAAATGATGCCCCATCTCAGTCCCCTGTCTGAGAGTTGCTGCCCCCATGCCCCTCACCTTTGCCTCCGAGATGATGCTCCTCCACCTTGGTGTCTATCTATGCTGGTGTATCAATTCTCTTCAGAATTAAGCTCATCCTCTCCACTGAGGCCAGAAAAGGAAGCACTCTGCTACCTATGTGTCCAGGTGTAGACTTGTGGATCCTGCATTCTCTCTGTCACAGGGCTCAGCTGCTGGGGGAGGCGGTACATGGGAAGTTGACCTTGCTTTTCCTGTGCTGTCACAGGGCAGGTGTTGGGCTATAGAGAAGCCCTGGGACACTGTTCCTGGGGTGGGGAAGAACAGTGTGAGGTACAGGACAGCCAGAGCTGGCTTGGTGATTCCCAAGCCTGTAAGGAGGCTGGGGCTGTCTGGTTCCAGGCTCTTGGACATCTAGGTATTGCTGGAAGCCACAGAAGAGCTGAGAACAGAGTGGGGGCCTGCTTGCTGAATCTAGCTCAGGTTTGGGTGGGGGAAGGTGGGAGCTCTGGCTGGTCCCAAAGGGATGGTCCTTGGCTTGACCTGCGGCAGTCTTGGTCTTGGCTTGGCCATGGCTGGCAGCACAGACAAGCCTTCTATGGGAGATTAGATGGCAGACCTATAGGCAAAGGCCTTCTCCGTGCCTCCTCATGACTAATCCTGATGACAAGAGGCAGTCCGTGGTGGTTTTTAGGCATTTATTATCATGGCAGAAATTGAATGTGTAAAACCATACCCCACTTCTCAGGGTTGGCCTGAGATTAAATACCTTTTGCAGGAAGGAATGTCTGGGAAGGGAAGCTTATTGGCTAAGCCTTCCAGGCCTCTAAATACCTCATTAAAATGGAGACCTGTCTTGAGACTACTTGACCAGAGGCTATGTCTTCTATATGTGGAAGGGCTCAGGGCATTGCTCTTACAAGACTGATGACCACAAGTCTATGGGGTGGGGGTGCAGGGCTGTTGCTAGTGGCATGGACTTGTTCCTGGGAACAGGCAAATCACCTTCTGTCCCTTCAGCATTTCTGGGGCTTCAAGTCTTAGCTCAACTGGGACCATGCTACCTTTCACAGTCAAACACCCAGGGTGTCGGGCCAACCTGTTTATGCTCTTTGGTTGGTGTCTCAGTTTCTGTGAGTTCCCAGGGGTCTAGATATGTTGACAGTTTAGTTTCTCTGTCAGGTGTCCATCCCCTTCAGTTCCTCCAATCCTTCCCCAAATACTTTAGATATCCCTGATCTCCTTTCAATCTCTGGCTATGGGCATTTGCATCTGTCCCTGTCAGCTGCTGTGTAGAGCCACTCAGAGGACAGCTATGATAGGCTCCTGTCTGTAAGCAGAAAATAACTTTACTTATAGTCTCAGTGATTGGTGTCTGCCCATAGGATGATCATTTCTTCAGTCTGCTCCATTTTTGTCCCCGTATGTCTTCTATTCTATAACCATTTTGGCTCAGAAGTTTTGTAGGGGGGTTGATATCCTGATCTCTTCACTGGGGATCCTCTCTGTTTCCTAGCAGGCGCTTCAGGTTCCATAAATGTTGGGCACTTTGGCTAAAGTCACTGCATTGAATCCTGGGAGCCTCCCATCACAGGTCTCGAGGACTAGAGATTCCCCTCTACAGCTCACCCCAGCAGTTACATATTCCCGTTCATTCTCATGGCCCTCTTGGTCTCTCTCCTGTCTCTTCCCATACATTTATCCCCCTATTCCCCTTCCCCTCCCCTCTCCCAACAAGGTCCCTTCCTCCCTCTGGATTCCATAACTATTTTGTTTCCCCGTCTAAGAACCATTAATACATCCTCACTTGGGCCTTCCATCTTATTTAACTTCTTATGGTCTGTGGGGTATATTATGGGTATTCTGTATATTTTGGCTAATATTCACTTATCAGTGAATACATACCATGCTTGTACTTTTGGGTCTGCATTTCCTCATTCAGGATGATATTTTCTAGTTTCATCCATTTCCTGCAAAATGTATGATATCCTTGTTTTTAATAGCTGATTATTATTCCATCCTGCAAATAAACCACAATTTCAGCAGCCATTCTTCAGTTGAGGGACATCTGGGGTGCTTCCAGTTTCTGACTATTACAAACAAAGTGGCTATGAACATAGTAGACCATGTATCCTTGCAGTGTTGTGGAGCATCTTTTGGGTATAAGTCCATGAGCATTGTAGATGGGTCTTGAGATAAAATTATTTCCAATTTTCTGAGAAACAGTCATGTTGATTTCCTGAGTAGTTGTATAAGTTTGGAGCCCCACCAGCAATAGAGGAGTCCTCCCCTTTCTTTACATCCTTGCTAGTATATGCTGTTGCTTGAGCTTTGAATCTTAGCCATTCTGATTGGTGTAAGGTGGAATCACAGTGCAATTTTGATTTGTATTTACCTGATAACTAAGGATGTTGAACATCTCTTTAAGTGCTCCTGTGCCATTAGAAATGCCTTTGTTGAAAATTCTCTGTTTAGCTCTGAACTCAATTTTTAAATTGGGTTATTTGAGTTTTTGTTGTCTACCTTCTTGAGTTCTTTAAATATTTTGGCTATTAGCCCTCAGTCAGATGTAAGTTTAGTGAATATCTTTTCCAAATCTGTAGGCTGCCATTTTGTCCTATTGACAGTGCCCTTTGTCCTACAGAAGCTTTGTTGTTTCTTTGGGTGACATTTATCAAATTTTGATCTTAGAGCCTAAGATATTGGTGTTCTCTTCATGAAAGTTTCCTCTTTGCTAACATGTTCAAGGGTATCTCCCAATTTCTGATTCAGTATATCTGGTTTTATTTTGAGGTCCTTGATCCACTTGTGTATGAACTTTGTGCCAGGTGATAAATATTAATATTTTCATTCTTCTACATATAGAGAACCACTTAATCCAGTACCATTTGTTGAAGATGCTTTTCTTTTTTTACATCATATGGCTTTGGATTCTTTGTCAAAAATAAGTGGCCATAGTTTTGTGAGCTTATTTCTGTGCTTTAGATCCTATTCCATTGATCAACCTGTCTATTTTTTACCAATACAATACAATTTTAATCACTATTCTTCTGCAATACAGTTTGAGATCATGGACAGTGATTCCTACAGAAGTTACTTTATTGTTCAGGATTATTTAGGCTATCCTGGGTTTTTAATTTTCTATATGATGTTGAGAATTTTTCTTTCAAGATCTGTAAAAAAAAATCTTGAAATTTGGTGGGTATTGCGTTGAATCTATAGACTGTTTTTGGTAAGATGGTCATTTTCACTATGTTAATCCTATTGATCCACAAGCATGGGATATCTTTCTGTCTTCAGTGGTCTTCTATTTATTTCTTCCTTGTATCCTTGATTTCTCTAATCCTTTTAATATAATGTCAGATGTGTACTCCTTTCCCCATCTGTATTCAACCATTTTGTCCTTCTCAGAACTATAAAGAACTTAATTGTTCTTCAAGAAAACAAACAACACAATTAAAAAATGGGTAAATATCTAAACAGAGAGTTGACAAATCAAAAAAAAAATGTCATAGAAAACAAAGAAATGTTCAACATTCTTAATCGTTAGGGGAATATAAATTAAATCTGTGAATTTCACCTTACACTTTTATTTTTCAAATTATTATTATTAAATTTGAAACTATCACTTCGGTCTTCTAACATTTTTCTATCTGAGAAGCACTTCCCCTTCCTCTGTACAATGACAGACTGAGAAAGACATCTGGGGACAATACCATTTTACAATAACTACAAAAACATCTTCCTGTAACTTTAACCAAACAAGTGAGTTATTTCTTTGACAAAATAAAACCACTTAAAAGGGTTGGATGAATTTTTTGATGCATACAACTTATCAATGTTAAATCAAGATCAGCTAAGCAATTTAAGCAGACATACAAACACTAATGAAATAGAAGCAGTAATGAATATGCCTTAGCCAGTAAAGTGATTGTAGCACAGAACTCACATTGAAAGCCAGGTATATTGGAATGTACTCATATATGTGGGATGGGGAATTTGTAGTGAAATTTCTGAGTGGCTATGTACTGAAACAATGTGTGAGATTAGGGGGATGACTTCATTGAAAGTTTGTGTCAATGAAAGTTTGGTACTCACAATAAAAGACCAGATGTGTTAGCACATAGCTAAAACCCTAGTACTCAGGAGCTGGAGACTGAAGGATCTCTGGGGATAAGTGCCTATCTAGTGAATGAAAATGCTCTAAACCAAGGTAAGAGACCTTTTTTTTTTTTTTCCTAAAAATAAGTAGAGTAACTGAGAATCCCAAACATGCACACATACACCACATATGTATACACACAAACATACACACACACATAAATATATACTGCATACCCATGCAAACGTGCATATCACATGAACACACAGAAAAATATGTATGTACATAAACACAAACATTACAAGTACACATACAGAAATATACACACATACTCTCACATATGCATACCACACAAACTCACACACACATGCATATCACACATGCATATACACACACTAACATGGAAATATGCATGCACATATGTGCACATGTAACAGGCACACCTGCACAGGCATATCTGCACACACACAAACATGCATACACACACACACACGCACACACACACACACACACACACACGTGGTGTATGTAGTGGGGGATCTTGTCTCAAGCAATATAGAAAATGAGAACAAATACCTGAGGCTAGCCTCTTAGCTCCATACACTTTTCCTTGGCATAAATGAACACAGATGCAGAAACACATCCTTGACATTCCTTACTGTGATGGCTGGTTTTATGTCAAATTGATATAAGCTAGAGTAATCTAAAATATGGAAACCTCAAATTAAAAAAAAAATGCCTCCATAAAGTCAGCCTTCAGGCAATACTGTGGGTATTTCTTTGGATACTTTATTTAGGTTTCAAATGTTTCCCACTTTGCAAATCTCCCCTTTGCAACCCCAATATCCGCTTCACCCTCCCCCTGCCTCTATGAGGGTATTCCCCCACCCACCCACACACCCACTCTCGTCTTCCCTCCTTGGCATTCCCCTATACTAAGGTAGCTAACACCATCAGGCCCAAGGGCCTCTCCTCCCCCTGATGGCTAACTAGACCCTCCTCAGCCACATACGTGGCCAGTACCACCGGTCCCTCCATGTGTATTCTTTGGTTGGTGAACCAGTCTACGGGAGCACTGGGAAGTCAGGCCAGTTGACACTTTTGCTCCCTCCATGGGGTTGCAAATTCCCTCATCTCCTTCAATACCTTCTCCAAGTCCTCCATCTGGGACCTCAGGCACAGCCCAATGGTTTCTGTAAAGTGAATTTTGGGTATTCTGAGCTTTGACCTAATAACCACTTATCAGTGAGTGCATACCATGTTCATTCTTTTGTGACTGAGTTAGCTTGCTCAGAGTGATATTTTCAAGTTCCATCCATTTGGCTGTGAATTTCATGATGTCATTGTTTTTAATAGCTGAGTAGTATTCCATTGTGTAAATGTACCACATTTTCTGTATCCATTCCTCTGTTGAGAGACATCTGGGTTGTTTCCAGCTCCTGGCTATTACAAACATGACTGCTATGAACATAGTGGAGCATGTGTCTTTATTACATGTTGGAGCATTTTCTGGGCATATGCCCAGGAGTGGAATAGCTGGGTCCTCAGGTAGTACTATGTTCATTTTTCTGAGAGTCCACAAAACTGATTTCCAGAGAGGTTGTATCAGCTTGCAATTCCACCAGAAAAGGAGGAGTGTTCCTCTTTCTCCACATCCTCGCCAGCATCTGCTGTCACCTGAGTTTTTGATCTTAGCTATTCTGACTGGTATGAGGTGGAATCTCAGATTTGTTTTGATTTGCATTTCCCGGATAACTAAGGATGTTGAACATTTCTTTAAGTGCTTCTCAGTGCTATGAGTTTCCTCAGTTGAGAATTCTCTGTTTAGGTCTGTTCCCCATTTTTTTGATAGAATTATTTAGTTCTCTAGAGTCTAACTTCCTGAGTTCTTTGTATATATTGGATATTAGCCATCTATCAGACATTGGATAGGTAAAGATCTTTTCCCAATCTGTTGGTTGCTGTTTTGACCTATTGACAGTATCCTTTGATCTTACAGCATAAGCAATTGATGTTCAGTTCAGGAACTTTTCTCCTGTGCCCATGTGTACGAAACTTTTCCCCACTTTCTCTTCTATTAGATTCAGTGTATCTGGCTTTATGTGGAAGTCCTTGATCCTTTGGACTTGAGCTTTGTACAGTGAGATAGGAATGGATCAATTTGCATTCTTCTACATGTAGACCACCAATTGAACCAACACCATTTGTTGAAAATGCTGCCTTTTTTCCACTTGATGGTTTTAGCTCCTTTGTCAAAGATCAAGTGACCGTACATGTGTGGGTTCATTTCTGGGTTTTCACTTCTATTCCATTGATATACCAGCCTGTCGCTGTACCAATTCCATGCAGTTTTTATCAATACTACTCTGTAATACAACTTGAGGTCAGGGATGCTGATTCCCCAGAAGTCCTTTTATTGTTGAGAAAAGTTTTCGCTATCCTGGATTTTTTGTTATTCCATATGAATTTGAAAATTGCTCTTTCTAAGTCTATGAAGAATTGAGTTAGAATTTTGATGGGGATTAAATTGCATCTGTAGATTGCTTTTGGCAGGATGGCCATTTTAACTATGTTAGTCCTGCCAATCCATGAACATGGGAGATCTTTCCATCTTCTGAGGTCTTCGATTTCTTTCTTCAGAGACTTGAAATTATTGTCATACAGATCTTTCACTTGTTTGGTTAGAGTCAAACCAAGATACTTCATATTGTTTGTGACAATTGTGAAGGGCATCATTTCCCTAATTTCTTTCTCAGCCTGTTTATCCTTTGAGTATAGGAAGGCTACTGATTTGCTTGAGTTAATTTGTATCAGATCACTTTGCTGAAGTTGTTTATCAGCTATAGCAGATATCTGGTGGAATTTTTCCGGTCACTTAAGTATACCATCATATCATCTGCAAAGAGTGATATTTTGATTTCATCCTTGCCAATTTGTATCCATTTGACCTCCTTTTGTTGTCTAATTGCTCTAGCTAGAACTTCAAATACTATATTGAATAGATGGGAGAAAAAGGGCAGCCTTGTCTAGTCCCTGATTTTAGTGGGATTGTTTCAAGTTTCTCTCCATTTATTTTCATGTTGGCCACTGGTTTGCTGTATATTGCTTTTACTATGTTTAGGTATGGGCCTTGAATTCCTCATCTTTCTAAGACTTTTATCATGAAGAGATATAGAATTTTATCAAATGCTTTTTCAGCATCTAATGAAATGACCATGTAGTTTTTTCTTTGAGTTTGTTTATGTAGTGGATTACATTAATGGATTTCCAGGTACTGAACCATTCCGGAATCCCTGGGATAAAGTCTACTTGATCATGCTGAATGATCGTTTTGATGTGTTCTTGGATTCGGTTTGTGAAAATTTTATTGAGTATTTTTGCATCGATATTCATAAGGCAAATTAGTCTGAAGTTTTCTTTTATTGTTGGGTCTTTGGGAGGTTTTGGAATAAGTGTAACTGTGGCCTCATATTATGAATTGGGTAGCATTCCTTCTGTTTCAATTTTGTGGAATAGATTGAAGAGTATTGGTATTAGGTCTTCTTTGAAGGTCTGATAGAATTCTGCAGTGAACCCATCTCTACCTGGGCTTTTTTTGGTTGGGAGACTTTTAATGACTGCTTCTACTGCTTTAGTTGTTATGGGACTGTTTAGATGGTTTATCTGATCCTGACTTAACTTTGGTAATTGGTATCTATCTGTCTAGAAACTTGTCCTTTTCATCCAGATTTTCCAATTTTGTTGAGTACAGACTTTTGTAGTCGGATATGATGATTTTTTTTAATTTCCTCAGAATTCATTGTTATATCTTCCTTTTCATTTCTAATTTTGTTAAATTGGATACTGTCTCTGTGCCCTCTGGTTAGTCTGGCTAAGCATTTATCTATCTTGTTGATTTTCTCAAAGAACAAGCTCCTGGTTTTGTTGATTCTTTGTATAGTTCTTTTAGTCTCTACTTTGTTAATTTCAGCCCTTAATTTGATTTATTTCCTGCCTTCTACTCCTTTTGGGTGTATTAGCTTCTTTTTAATCTAGAGCTTTCAGGTGTGCTGTTAAGCTGCTAGTATATGCTCTCTTCAGTTTCTTTTTGGAGGCATTCAGAACTATGAGTTTTCCTCTTAACACTGCTTTCATTTTGTCCCATAGGTTTGGGTATGTTGTGTTTTCATTTTCATTAAATTCTAGGAAGTCTTTAATTTCTCTCTTTATTTCTTCCTTGACCAACTTATCACTGAGTAGAGTGTTGTTCAGCTTCCATATGTTTGTGGGCTTTCTGTTGTTGTTTACATTGAAGACCAGCCTTGATCCATAGTGATCTGATAGGAGGCATAGGAATATTTAAATCTTCTTATAACTGCTGAGGTTTGTTTTGTGACCAGTTATATGATCTATTTTGGAGAAGATACCATGAGGTGCTGAGAAGAAGCTATATTCTTTTGATTTAGGATGAAATGTTTTATAGATATATGTTAAATCCATTTGGTTCATAACATCTGTTAGTTTTACAGTGTCTCTGTTTAGTTTGTGTTTCCAAGATCTGTTCACTGATGATAGTGGTGTGTTGAAGTCTTCCACTGTTGTGTGAGTTGCAATGTATGCTTTGAGCTTTAGTAAAGTTTCTTTTATGAATGTGGGTGCCCTTGCATTCAGAGCATAGATGTTCAGAATTGAGAGTTCTTCTTGGTAGATTTTTCCTTTGATGAGTATGAAATGTCCTTTCTTATTTTTTCGATGACTTTTAGTTGAAAGTTGATTTTATCTGATTTGAGAATGGCTACTCCAGCCTGTTTCTTGATACCATTTTCCTGGAAAATTGTTTTCCAGCCCGTTACTCTGAGGCAGTGTTTGTTTTTATCATGGAGGTGCGTTTCCTGGACACAGCAAAATGCTATGTCCTGTTTATGGATCCAGTCTGTCAGTCTATGTCTTTTTATTGGGGAATTGAAACCATTGATGTAAAGAGATACTAAGGAATAGTGATTGTTGCTTCCTGTTATTTTTGATTTTATTTTTATGTTTGCATGGCTATCTTTTTTGAGTTTGTTGAAAGATTACTTTCTTGCCTTTTCTAGGTTGTAGTCTCCCCTCTTGGGATGACGCTTTCCATCTATTATTCTTTATGGGGCTGGGTTTGTGAAAACATACTGTGTAAATTTAGTTTTGTCATAGAATATTTTGGTTTCACCATTTATGATAATAGAGAATTTTGCTGAGTATAGCACCCTGGGCTAGCATTTGTGTTCTCTTGGGGTCTGTATGACATCTGCCCAGGATCTTCTAGTTTTCATAGTCTCTGGTGAGAAGTCTGGTGTAATTCTGATAGGCCTGCCTTTATATATTACTTGACCTTTCATCCTTAATACTTTTAATATTCTTTCCTTATTTTGTGTATTTGATGCTTTGACTATAATGTGGCAGTAGTAATTTCTTTTCTGGTCTAATCTATTTGAAGTTCTGTAGGCTTCTTGAATGTTTATGTTCATCTCTTTCTTTAGGTTAGGGAAGCTTTCTTCATTAATTTTGTTGAAGATATTTACTGGTCCTTTAAGTTGGAAATATTCACTGTCTTCTATACCTATTATCCTCAGTTTCTGTCTCCACATTGTATTATGGATATCCTGGATGTTTTGGGTTAGGAGCTTTTTGCATTTTGCATTTTCTTTGACTGTTGTATCAATGTTTTCTATGGTATTTTCCGCACCTGAGATTCTCTCTTCTATCCCTTCTATTCTGTTGGTGATGCTTGCATCTATGAATCCTGCTCTTTTTTCTAGGTTTTCTAAATCCAAGGTTGTCTCCCTTTGTGATTTCTTTATTGTTTCTATTTCTATTTTTAGTTCCTGCATGCTTTTGTTCATTTCCTTCATCTGTTTGATAGTGTTTTCCTATAATTCTTTAAGGGATTTTTGTGTTTCCTCTTTAAGGACTTCCAGTTGTTTTTCTTGTATTTCTTTAAGGGAGTTATTTATTTCCTTCTTAAAATCTTCTATCATCGTCATGAGATGTGATTTTAAATCTTAGTCTTGCTTCTCTGGTGTGTTGGGGTATCCAGGGCTTGCTGTGGTGGGCGAGCTAGTTTCTGATGAAGCCAAGTAGCCTTGGTTTCTGTTCCTTGTGTTCTTGCCCTTGCCTTTCACCATCTAGTTATCTCTGGTGTTAGTTGGTCTTACTCTCTCTGACTGTGGCTTGTCCTTCCTGCAAGCCTTGGTGCCAATACTCCTTGAAGAGCAATTCTCTCTGAGAAGAATTTGAGATTGGAGAGCTGTGGTACAGGATCAGCTATGGGGTGCTGACAGAAACCAGAAGAATCTAGTCCCCCACTGTCCCTTGGTTCCTGTGTCCTAATGGCTCTGCAAGGGTCCCTCTTGATTCAGTGAATTTGAACAGAATTGGTGGTCTTGCATATGCTTGAAGGTATACTGGCACTCCTGGGATACCAGCTCTCTCCTGGCACTATTTGAGTATGGAGCCCTGTGTTGCAGGATCCACTCCCCAGCCACCAAAATAAACCAGAACACCACTCCTCAGTCCCTGTGTCCTGGGGATTCCAGGTGGGTCGCTCTTAGCAGACAGACTTGCCTCACACTCCTGGAAGGCTAGCTTTCTCCCAGTACTATTTGGCTATGGAGCCCTGGTAGCCCAGGCAGAGGTCTCCAGCCACAGATGGAAACTGGAAGGCTCTGTCCCCAGCTGTTCCTCAATCCCTGTGTCCCAAGGATTCCAGGTGAGTCCTGCTGAGCAGTGGTGCTCATCTTACCCCCTCTCACAGGCTTTTCCACACTCCTGGGAGGCTAGCTTTCTCCCAGAACTATTTGGTTATGGAGACCTGGTGGCCCATGCAGAGGTCTGGGTATTTTTTAACTTACGATTGATGGGGAAGGACCTAGCCTATTGTGGTTGGGACACCACCTGGGCTAGTTGTCCTAGATTCTATAAGAAAGCAGCTTGAGCAAGCCATGGGATGCAAGCCAGTAAGCAACATCCCTCCACATCCTCTGCATTTGCTCCATCCTCCAGTCTCCTGCCCCATTTGACCTCCTGTCCTTATGTACTTTAATGATGAACAGTGATATGGAAGTGTAAACCATGTAATCCATTTCCTTCTCAAGTTGCTTTGGTCATGGTGTTTTATCATAGCAATCTTATTCCTAACTAAGGCACTTAAATAGTTCTGAGAAAAGAGAAATAATCAGATTGCCTTCCCTTTGATCATGTCCCAGAAGCACTTACTATTCTTATGTGCAGTGGAGAGTATAGAATCACCCATTGTATCCTTGTAAGGGAAGAGCATTTTCCTAGACCGTGCTCTCTAGATTACCTGTAAGAAAACTGATCGACCATAGCCAAGGAGCGCCATAGAGAGGAAGCCTCACAGGAACTTGGAAGGCCCATGAGTGGGGTTGAGGGGAGCAGCACCTCTCGCCCAGACCCGCCCGGATCTGCCGGGATCCCGGGCCTGAGAACCCGGGAAC
>JAPYYD010003186.1:0-14446 GCA_028551405.1 Uromys caudimaculatus
GATTGTGTTTTCTTGCACTTCTGCCTGTTTGTTTGTGTTTTCCTGTAATTCTTTAATGTATTTTTGCATTTCCTCTTGAAAGGCTTCTCGTTGTTTATCCCTGTTCTCTTGCATTTCTTTAAGGGTGTTATTCATTTCTTTCTTAAAGTCTTCTATCATCCTCATGAGAAATGATTTTAAATCTGAGTCTTGCTTTTCTCATGTGTTGGAGTATCCAGTGCTTGCTGTGGTAGGAGAGCTGGGTTCTGATGGTGCATAGTACTCCTGGTTTCTGTTCATTATGTTCTTGCCCTTGCCTTTTGCCATCTTGTTGACTCTGTTGTTAGCTGATCTTACTCTGTCTGGTTGTGGCTTGCCCCTCCTGCAGGTCTCTGTGTCAGTACTCCTTGAAGACCATCTCTCTCTGAGAGATGTTTGGGTTTTGAGAGCTGTGGCACCAGGTCTGATCTCGGTCCCTGTGTCTCTCGGGTTTGGGGCAGTACCTGGTGAGCTGTGGGGTGTGTCTTTGGCCCTCTCCTGGCTCTTGCGATCTCCTGAGAGGGATCTTTGTCCAGGCGCTAATTAGCTGTGGAGCCCTGTGGCCCAAGCTGAGGTTCCCGGCCGCCGCTGGAAGTTGCTGCGTGTGTTGGCATTTTGATGAGGCTTGTGTAGAGTCTATAAATTGCTTTGGTAAGATGGGCGTTTTTACTATGCTAATCCTAGTGATCCATGAGCATGGTAGATCTTTCCATCTTCTGACATTTTCTTCAGTTTCTTTCTTCAGAGACTTGAAGTTGTTATCATACAGATCATTCACTTGGTTGGTTAGGGTTATCCCAAGATATTTTATATTATTCGTCACTATTCTAAAGGGTGTTCTTTCCCTGATTTGTCATTTGTATGTAAGAGGGATACTGACTTTCTTCTTCTTCTTCTTCTTCTTCTTCTTCTTCTTCTTCTTCTTCTTCTTCTTCTTCTTCTTCTTCTTCTTCTTCTTCTTTTTTTAGTTAATCTGTGTCAAGACACTTTGATGAATGTGTTTCTCAGTCATAGCAGTTCCCTGGTAGAATTTTTGGGAGTTGCTTATGCATACTATCATTATCATCTGTGAATAGTTATTATTTGATTTCTTCTTTCTCAACTTGTCTGCCCTTGAACAACTTTAATTGTTTTATTGCTCTAGCTAGAACTCAAGTTCTTTGATATTGAATAGATATGTATCAAGTGAGCAGCTGTCTTAGTTAAGGTTTTACTGCTGTGAACAGATACCATGACCAAGGCAAGACCAAAGGACAACATTTAATTGGGGCTGGCTTACAGATTCAGAGGTTTAGTCCATTATCATCAAGTCGGGAACATGGCAGCATCCAGGCGGGCATGGTACAGGAGGAGCTGAGAATTCTACATCTTCATCTGAAGGCTGCTAGCAGAATACTGGCTTCCAGGAAGCTAGGATGAGGGTCTTAAAGTCCACACCCACAGTGACACACCTACTCCAAAAGTGACACTCTACTCTAACAGGGCCACACCTTTTAATAGTACCACTCCCTGGGTCAAGCATATTTAAACCATAACAGCAGCCTTGTCTTGTTTGTAAGTTTAGTGGAATTGCTTTGAGTTTCTCTCCATGTAATTTGATGTTGGCTTTAGGCTTACTATAATTTGCCTTTATTGTGTTTAGCTTTCTCTCCCTGATGTCTCAAAGACTTTTATCATGAAGGGGTGTTGGATTTTGTCAAAAGATTTTTCAGTATCTAATGAGATAAGCATGGGTTTTTTCTTTCAGTTTGCTTATATGGTGGATTACATTGACATATTTTCCTATGTTGAACAACCCCTCCATCTCTGGGATGAAGCCTACTTGATCATGGTGGATAATGTTCTTGATATGTTCTTGAATTTGGATTGTGAGTATTTAATCGAGTATTTTTGCATCAATGTTCATAAGGGAAATTGATGTGTAATTCTCTTTCTTTGTTGAATCTTTGTGTGGTTTGTGTATCAGAGTGACTGTGGCCTTATAAAATGAATTTGTCAGTGTTCCTTCAGATTCTATTTTGTGGAATAATTTGAGGAGTGTTAGCATTATCTCTTTTTTGAAAGTCTAGTAGAATTCTGTGTTAAAACCATCTGACCCTGGGCTTTTTTGTTGGGCTATAGGTCTATTTAAATTGTTTATCTGATCTTGATTTAACTTTGGTAAGTGGTATCTGTCAAGAAAATTATCCATTTCTTTTACATTTTCTAATTTTGTGGTGTACAAAGTTTCGAAGTATGACCTAATGATTCTTTGGATTTCCATGATGTCCATGGTGGTGAGTGTGTGTTGTGTGTGTCCCTTCTTTTGTTTTTGATGGTGTGAGATTATTTATCTCCTGTTCTTTCATGGGTATCGTTACCTTCCTTGGATTTTTCCATCTCATACCTTCAATAGGGCTGGATTTGTGGATAGATATTGTTTAAATTTGACTTTTCCATGGAATATCTTGTTTTCTCCATTTTTGGTGATTGAAATTTTTGGTCTGTGGTGTCTTTGAATCTACAAGACTTTTATCCAGGCTTTTCTGGCTTTTAGAGTCTCTGTTGAGAAGTTGGGTTTGATTCTAATATGTCTCTGCCTTTATGTGTTACTTGGTCTTTTCCCCTTGCAGCTTTTAATATTCTTTCTTTGTTCTGTCTGTATAGCGATTTGATTATTATTTGGGGGGAGCACTTTCTTTTCTGGTCCAATCTATTTGGTGTTCTGTAAGCTTTCTGTACCTTTGTAGACATGTCCCGATAAAATTTATTTTCTATGGTTTTCTGGGGGGGCTAGGGAGATGGCTCAGAGGTTAAAACTGCTCTTGCAGAGGTCCTGAGTACAATTCCCAGCAGTCACATGGTGGCTCACAATCAGCTGTAATGAAATCTGATGCCCTCTTCTGGTACGTCAGAAGACAGCTACAGTATACTCGTATCCATAAAATAAATAAATAAATAAATCTTTTTTAAAAATATTTTTTCTGGGCCTTCAAGCTAAGATTCTTCTCCTTTTTCTATTCCTATTATTCTTAGATTTAGACTTTTCATAGTATCCCAGATTTCTTGGATGTTTTGTGTCATGAATTCTTTAGATTTAGCATTTTCTTTGAATATTGTATCAATTCCTTCTATTGTACTTTAACACCCAAGATTCTCTCTTCTCTCTCTTACATTCTGTTGGTGATGCTTGAGTCTATAGCTTCTGTATGTTTACTTAAATTTTTTATCTCCAGAATTCCCTCAGTTTGTGTTTTCTTTATTGCTTCTATTTCCATTTCCAGGCCTTGAGCAGTTGTATTCATTTCTTTCACCTGTTTGCTTATTTTTCTAGATTTCCTTAAGAGATTTTTTTCCTCTTTAAGGACTTCTATCATCTTCATAAAGTTGATTTTAAGGTCATTTTCTTGTGTTTCAACTGTGTTGGAATATTCAGGGTTTACTGTATTAGGAAATGTGGTGGTACCATATTGCCCCAGCTATTATTTATTGCGTATTTACTGTTATCTAGGCATCTGGATTTGGGACGAATATAGGTATAGCTGTCAATTTCTGTGTTTGTCTTTGCATATGGTTGTTTTGTTTCTTAGTTTCTGTTTCCTCTTTGGTCTTTTGGTTTTTGTGGACTGTATTTCTGACAGCTGGTGTTACCTGTGATCCACAGAGAATCTCCATCAGAGTTGAGCCCTGGAGTTCTGGAAGCTAGCAGTGACCTGAGGTGGGGGCAAGAGCACAGCATTGGGGACAGGCAGTGGGTTGGGAAGGGGTATCATTGGGGCAGGTCTTTAGGGTTCAAACTAAGGGTATGGGAGGGTTCCAAGGGAAGATGAGTTTCTTACTCTCTTCTGATTGACATGGCCTGCACCTGAGCCACAGATATCCACCTGAGGTAGGAGTTAGGGGAGGCCAGAAGAAGCTTTCAGAAAAGTTATTAAAGGATACTTGTACCTTCCAAAGTTACTAATAAATCTCCACATTTTACTTGAAATACCTATTATTTAAAAGACCTCAATTCCTTCCATACTATAAGTCAGTAAGATTATAGTAAAAAAGGATTTGTATTTTATTTAAAAGGTTGGTAATAATATTTACAGGGGGCTTTAAAATCATTATATATATAACATATATATACTAGAATATATATGTGTATATTATAATGGTCAAGCAATTTTTGAAACACATAAAGGAAGGTAATTTAGAATGGCGTAGTGGAGCAAGAAGAGAAATTTCAAGACACAGTTTAATGAGTACATGGAATTTTAATATATAATAAAGCCCGTTTGTTTTCCAAATCTTGATGAAATAAAAATGGCACATAACTGCCTGGTCAAAAAAAAGTTTAAGGTTCAGTAGTACAGGACTGAAATTCCAGCTACTCAAGAGGTCTAGACAGGAGACTCACAAGTGGAAGAACTGACTAAACTGCAGATGGTTCAAGGCCAGGCTGAACAACCTAGTGAGACTCTGCCTCAAAATAAAAAGTGAAAACAGAGCTCAGAGTAACAGTTGCCTACTGTGTGCAAGGCCCTTTGAGCAGGTAACAAAGTCACATTCTAAAACATGTCAGGAACTGGGGAGATTAAGGGACTAAGTGATTAAGGGAACTTGTTGAGGGCCTGACTCAGTTGTTAGTGCCTAAGTCAGACACACAGCCACCTGTAACTCCAGTTTCAGGGAGCCAAGGTTGACTTCTTGCCTCTTTGTGGCATATTTAGGAATGACTTTACTAACAAGTCAGGCTTGTCTTTTTGGTGAAGAAAGAAAGAAAGAAAGAAAGAAAGAAAGAAAGAAAGAAAGAAAGAAAGGAAGGAAGGAAGGAAGGAAGGAAGGAAGGAAGGAAGGAAGGAAGGAAGGGACAAAGAAACAAAGAAAGAAAGAAAAAGAAAGATTGATTAGAAAAATGTGTAAAAATAAAAAGCCAAAAATAAATAAAATGAAATACTGATTAGACATTTTTAAATTGTCATGGAGTAAAAATATAAAATACTTAAAACGATATAAATGTTTAATTTTCAATAAATACAGAGACAAGGTGTCTCTTCAAAGAGACAAATAAGGGGTATGTTTTAATCCATCACATTGTCACAAACTTAAATATAAAAATCTAGTGCAGGTGAGAGGTTTATAATAAAGAGAACTTTCATATGCTATTTTGGAAATTACAGAATAGTATTGTAATTGAATTTTAAAATTAAAATCCACTCACCACTATCAATTGTAGTTTTTTTTTTTACTAAGAAGCATAATTCACACTTGGATGCAAAGATACATGTCTACTGAAGTATGATTTATAACAGAAAATATTAGAGAAAAAAAAATAAAGTCCCAGGAGGAGTGGTTCAACAGATTGCAAAGTAGTGTAGATGGCTTCTAAATCAACTGTCACACTAAAAACAATTAAAGTGCTTGGGGAAATATTTAAAATACCTTAAAGGCAAGAGAAGCTTCAAAATAATGAAGAATTGTCAAAGAGAAATTCTGAATGGCAAGCATAGTAGCTCTCTGGCCCTGAGGGTGTACACCAGAGCTAAAGGGAGTCTTTGTTAGTTCACTTTTGCGGTCTGAGAAATGTCAAGACCCATCGAAATTGGGGAGACTAATAGAAAATTCTCATTCCATAAAGCTAAGGCCCCAAAAGTTATAATCATAGAAAAAAAAGAAAGAAACAAAATATCCTATTACTTACACCCAAGAGCTATTCCTCATATCAATTTATTGCTCAAATTCAGTCCCTAAGGTGACCTAAAAACAATTCTTAACTGTTTAATAATGCATACCTGATTCAAAACAAAACATTGTAGATGATTAACACAATTGTTATCAATTAAAATGAATACATAAAATAGTTTTATTTTTTTCAAAATATGTATTTGGTTTTAAATTGTTCTGAACTGATAATATCTTCAGACACATTAGTTAAAGATGTCACCTTCACGGTGCTTCAAGAATTTATATACACACATGTATATGTGCATCCTGTTATCTTATAAGTTTTTCTCAGTGAAAAATCCATTAAGCACTCAAGAAAAAAATGAAACATCACTAAAAGTGAGAAGTCTAAACATCAGAAATGCACCCTGTGTTTATGACTTTTATGTTGCTGTAACCAAAACACCTAACAGAAACTATTTAAAAGAGGTAGCCTTAACATGGGCTTACAGCTTTACAAGTTTTTGTTTGTCATGTGCGGAAGACATGGAATAGCTCAGGGCAGAAAGAACACCAATGTGCCAGACTTGGCTGGAACAATAGCTGGACTATAACTTTTATAGGTCTGCCCCTAGTGACCTACTTCTGCCAGCTGGGCTCTACTTCCTGGAGGTTCCACAACCTTCAAAATAGTCCCACAAGATGGGGAACGAGCATTTAAAATATGAGCACATGGAGTATGTTCCAGATCCGAAACATAAAAGACCCCCAAGAGGCAGGCATAGTAGTGCATGCTTGTAAGTAAAGCACTCCGGAGTCAAGAGCAAGAGAGTCACAGGTTCAAGGGCAACCTGGGATACACAGAATAAACCTAAAAATTCAAGGACAGCCTAGGCTATGTAAACAAGAACATTACAAGTTCCAGGCCATCCTGGTGTACATAGAATGATCCTGAAAACCCAGTCCCCAAAATAATTTGAATATAAAAATTAATAATCAAAGAATAAAATACCCATGCTTTCTATGGCCAGAATAAATATGTTTGAAACTTTTGTATAATAAATACAAAAAGGAGCAAGAATTTTTATTTTGCTTTGTTTTGTTCAATTGTATTTTTTTATATTGGATATTTTCTTTATTTACATTTCAAATGTTTTCCACTTTCCAAGTTTCCTCTTTGGAAACCCCTATCCCATCTCCCCTCCCCTGCCTCTATGAGGGTGTTTTCCCCGACCCACTCACTCCTGCCTTCCTGCCCTGGCATTCCCCTACACTAGGGCATTGAACAATCTCAGGCACAAGGGCCACTCCTTCCACTGATGCCCAACAAGGCCCTCCTCTGCCACGTATGTGGCTAGAGCCATGGGTCCCTCCATGTGTACTCTTTGGTTGGTGGTCCAGTCCCCTGGAGCTCCAGGGGGAAGGAGCAAGATTTGAATGTGACTCTTCTACTTTGATTTCTGTGCTGTGATAAACAACATGACCAAAGGCAACTTGGGAGGAAAGGATTCACTTCAGCTCACACTCCTAGGTAGTAGTCCACCACTGAGACAACTTGGGGCAAGAATTCAAGGCAGAAAACTGGAGGCAATAGAGGAACCTTGACTGATGGCTATGTTTCTGGATAGTGTTCAGCTTTCTTACAGTATAGACACACCAGCGTATAGATAGTACTACCCACAGTGGGCTGGGCCCTACTGCATCAGTCATCAATCAAGACAATGTCTCACAGACAGGACAGTAAGTCAATCAGATGTGGACACTCCTCAACTGAAAATCCCTCAGATTGCTCTAGGCTATGTCAATTAATAGCTGAAGTTAACTAGAACAGTGACCAAACAAAATTTCTAGACATAAGTATCACAATTAACATTTGAAACTCCATACTTAGGTTTAACAGAAGAACGAACCCAACAAAAGACATAGTGAATAAAAAAAAAAGAGATAGGCCACCCCCCCCCAAAACATCCAAGATAAAGAGAGAGAGAGAGAGAACAGAAAAATGTGGACAACTTAGGAGACATGGAGCCTAGACTCTAACATCTGACAAATCTGTGCTTCATAAGGAGGGGAGAGAAAAGATGGCAGAAAAAATTACCTAAAGGGTAATAGTCAAGTGTTTTCCAATATTGCTGAAAATAGAAGTCTTTAAATACAAGATACAGAACATGTCAAAAAGGTTAAATAAAATAAGTTCACATATACAAACACACATACACATACACACACACACACACACACACACACACACACACACACACACACGCACACTTGTGGTCAAACAGTGAATAGGAAAATAAACTACTGAGAAATACAACCATCCACAATGGAAACCAAAAGTCAGCTTAATGATACCATTAATAAAACAAGAGGAAAAACAAGTGTAATTCCAGAATTTTGTACTCAGAAAAAATAATATTTTATAGTAAATCTTTTCCATGTGTTGCATGTGGCCTATAAATATAATAAAGTATATGTATTAAAAGAATTTTTCTCAGATATGCTCATCAGGAAAAGGAGCACATGTGTCAGGAATTGCAGTTTAACTCAATGTGTACAAAATACAGACATTGTTTGCATATGTACTGACATAGTGCAAATATTTTCAAGAAAAGAGCCTAGAAGGACCTGTAAAATAGTAAGTGATGGTTATTTCTCAGGGAATTTAACTTATTATTGAAACTGGGGGGGATGGACAAAAAGGGAAAAGCATATGTGGTCCAGCTCTAGGTTCCTTTAGGCTCTTAATTTTAGACCAACCTATCTGCCTGACATACCCTCCTATCCGTTTCTCTCCTTCTTTACCTTCCTCCTTACCCCCCCAAGCACTCTGTGTGTGTGTGTGTGTGTGTGTGTGTGTGTGTGCTTGTGCACTCATGTGTAGAGACAAGACGTTAGCATTGGGTATCATTCCTCAGGAGCCAGCAACCGTGATTTTAAGACAAGGCCTCTCACTGAGCTGGAGTTCACAGAGCAGGCTAGACTAGCTGTTCTGTTGACCCCATGGACCCCCACACTCCCTATTTCCAACCTCAACAGCACTGGGTCTAGAAAGTAGGTATCAAACTCAGGCCCTCATGTTTGCAAGGTAGTCTTGTTACCTGCTAAGCACCCCAATATATCTGTTTCTCCTTTCTCCAGTTAACAAACACCATACCAGGCTGACTTGCACTGTGCACAGACCACAGGTAGACCTATAGCACCCAATTGTTCCATCCTTCTGAATGAACAGTTACCTCAAGATGGCCAAGCAGGATGTTTCCTGCTTAGGCCCTGAGCTTAGGTAACATTTTCCAAGACTGGTTTGTCAGAGATGCACCTCATATTCTGATCCCAATCTGGTTGCTGTAGATTTTTTAATAGGTTCATAACTAAACAGAAGGTGGATATGAATCATTGCCACTTCAGCCATAAGGGTATATTTGTAAATTAACTTGGAGAGTCCATATCTATAGTACCATTTGAAAATACAGTCAAAGCTGTTCCTATCCAACAAAGCACTACTTTTAATATAATTTTAGCAAATAAAATACAGTTCAGCCTTGAAAGCCATTAAAGTGGGGGAAGGGCATGCAGCAGACAACAAACTAATGCAAACAGAGAGATGAGTGCTCAGACAGTATCTGTGATTGTTAATGTTTGTTATCAACATGGTGAAACTTAAGATAGCCATGAATATATACCTCTGAATGGAGTCTCTGAGGACATTCCCAGGAAAAAACTGATTGTTCTGGGATGACATCGTCCTAGAATGTGTACGGTCAATCCCACAGGTGGGGATCCTGGCCTTAATAAAAGGATTAAGCATGCTGGGCACTAGGACTCATCTCTGCCTCCTGACCATGAATGCAATATGACCTGCTGATTCATGTTCCTACCCCCACCCCCCACCATGGTGGACAGTACTCTTGAGCTGTAAAACAGAAAAGACCCTTCATTAAGGGACTTTTGTCAGTTATTTTGTCACAGCAACAGATCAAGTAACTACTATAGATGTGGGATCAAAGTTCTAAGAGAGGGCAGAAACAAATAACAACTCAATTCTGTTCACAGAGGATCTGAATACGTTTCACAGAATAGAAGGCACTGAGAATCGCTGAGATGTGAGCACAATCGTGAAGGAGAATGAAAGGAAGAGAGTGATTAAAGCAAAAATGTGAAACAGGGAAGTCCATCTGGGGCTGTGAAACTGCACAGTGCATGACCGAGAGAGGGAGAAAAAAAACAGTAGAAAGGGGCAGTGACAGTACATTAAGGCAGTTACCCATAATTCAGCTCCATAATTCAGCACATTGTAGGTAGTAGGAAGCTATTGTGAATTTTTGAGCCTGGACTGACATGATCAAAGCTTTGCTCTAGAAAGATAACTGGAGTGTAAATTGAAAAAAAGAAGAGAGAACCCAGTTGGGGATGCATTTCATTCAGTAATCACCCAGGTAAGCAACCACAGCTAACCTTAAGGAAAAGTCAGCCCTCCCAGTCATATGTGAGGAAATACTTTCAGGCTCAAGCAAGAGTATTGAGGGGAAGGAAGGAGACAGATCTCTCCAGGTATAGGATTCTTCACTCAGAAGAAGCAGGTGAATCAGAAACCTCAGCCATCTGGAACTTGGCTTCTGGGAGGGACCAAAAGGATGCCACTGTAGAATCCTTAGAGCACTTGCAAAGCAACCTAGGCTCACGAAAAGCAAAGCTGAGCAGTCTACATATTCAGTGAGCCAGTCAGTTAAATAACAGTTGTTTGTTTGTTTGGTTGGTTAGTTAGTTAGTTAGTTCACTAGTTAGTTAGTAGTTAGTTGAGGGTCTCTGGTATTGAAATCCTGCAATACTTCTTCCTCTCTGTTCCCAAAGCCTCCATCAATCTGGATGTTTTCTGATCACTATACAGAGAACATGAACAGGTCCTACAACACAGGACTGTTCCAGGAATACAGCTAGATTTGGGAGTATAGCAGTGCCCTCCTCCCCAACCAATCAGAGCAAATTGGGAGAGTTTGGCAGCATCCAGAAATACATACCACCCAGTGTTGGATTTGTCTGGAGCCAGACACGTGTGAACAGCCCAGTTTCTTCTTCCTGGTTTTTCTTTAATTTCTTTAAAAATCTGGACAAAGGCAGCCTCAGTTAGATATCTCCAAGATCTCCAGAATGTTAATGCCCAAAGCCTTCATCTCTTAAAGACCTGATAGCTTAAGTTTCTCTGATCCCTATAAAGGACTTTAATTACACAGAGATCTCAATCACTTAATTTTCCATGTGTATAGAAACCTACATCAAACCATTCCATTCCATCAACCAAAAGTATTTTTCATAAGCTTGAATAGCTGTTGTCTTTTCAGGTCACAACCATCTCATCTTCAAAGTGCACTTGCTCTCTCTCTCTCTCTCTCTCTCTCTCTCTCTCTCTCTCTCTCTCACTCTCTGTCTCTGTCTCTCGCTCTCTTTCTCTCAACTTTAAGAACTTCTAAAAGTGGCTGGCCTTGGAGCCGCGAAGATGGCTCAGGAAGCCATGCAAGCATAAAAACCTGAGTTTGGATCTCAGAACCAATATAAAAGGCCATTGGTGTAGCCATATCCCAGACTGAAGGACAGGTAAACAGGCAGATCCCTGAAGGTCATTGGAAGCCAATCTAGCTAAGCGTTTTGTTCTGTGAGAAGGCCTGTCTCAAAAATAAATAAATCAGGTGAAAAATGACTAAACAAGCCACCTGATGTTGACCCCTAGCCTGATCATGCACACACACACACACACACACACACACACACACACACACACACACTTTTCCTATCTCTGTGTCCAGCACTCCAAAGTCCATCTCACATCCCAGTGCTATGGCCCCTCTGCTGCTGAGCACCTACCTTCAGATGAGCTTGGAACCAGCCAGCCCACACCTGGGGAGGCTGGCATCAGCAGCTGAAGCTGGTGTGCACTTCTCAAGAGGCCTATGTTATAATGGCCCCAGTGTCTGAGAATAGGCCAGTAAAGGGTTGAACAAAGAGTTAGTTGTATGAACTGGACCCTGTTAGCTGCTGTTACTGATACCTGGCTGTTCCTGGCATCAGAGCACTGGCTCTCCTGCCATTCCCTTCTCTTTTCTGCCAGGACTGCTTCAGCGTTTCCTTAGACACTTGTGCCCCATCCAGATTTGTGCTATTCTTGTCTGGCTGCTCGATCATATCCAAGACTCCCAAGAACAATGGCAGTCATTAAAAGTGCAGCTGCTCAGATGTAGTATATGTTGGTTTGTGGATGTGCCAGATTTATGTTTTTGTTGTGCAGTGCTCACCACAACCCAAGTTCCATTCACAGCCAGAAAGGTTTTCTAGAAGAGGAAACCAAGCATGTAGAGCTCCTCTGACCAGTACAGCTTTGCTCAGTTACTTAATCATGGCTCCAGCTCAAAGTTGCAAGCATTGAACTGCTGCTCCACTCCAGAGTTCACAGAGCTGTGTGTTCCTCCACCCGTCATCAGCTCTCAGACAGGAAGTGGAGAACAGAGCATTGTCCTCTCTCCCATTGTTACTAAAATTCCCTAAACTTTGGTCAGGGTGAAGATTTGACAGACACGGCCTAGAAAAGTTTGAAGGACAGGTTATGATAATGGAAAGAATTATAGATATAATGAATTCACCAAGGCAAGGGTCTTCCTCTGCACTTCACCCTCTAACTGCTCCTCTGCTTCATATCTCAGCAATTATCCACTTTTCCCAACATGAGCTGAGCCACTCACCACCTTTACTCTCAAGCCACACCTCTGCTGCTTCCCATGCCTCCCTCCTCCCACTCAGGACAGACTCCAGGTCTGCAACTCCTCTGTGGCTTCTTCCTATCGACACATTGATCCAAAGAATACCTATAACTTCTACCTGGAGGAAAGGCCACCACTCTTTTTCCAGCCCCGCCTTCATCCTGTGCTAGAAACAGAAAACAGAGGCTCAAATTCTCTTTCAGGTTTTCAGTTAAATATGCACAATATAGTGAGTCCAGACATCAGACTGGCCCACCTTCTCTGTGCACTGCTCCTGAAATCCTCATAATCTATAATGTGGTCTGTGTTGTAAAAGCCAATGAGGTTACTGAGGTCCTTGATGACCTTTGGATGAGGGTTGGTTACCAGGGAAACCAGGTAATTGGAAGGCCAGTTCTTACAACCCTAAATAACCCCTCACTGCTCCCATCTTTAAGGAGAGAAGAGATGCTGACATTCCTACTAATTCTTAATGCCCAGTGAAACCTCCATAAAAACCCAGAAGAGCAATGAACAGAATTTAGAAAGCTTCTGGGGAGGGTAGCACATCCCAGCTCCACAGGGACAGAGACTTCTAAACTCAGGACCCTCCCAGACTTCTTCCTATTTACACCTTCATCTACATCCTTTAGTAAATCCTTTATAGTATACTGGGAAATGTATACGATTCCCTGCACTTCACAAGATATCATAACAAGTAGTCAAGCTTGAGGTGGGGTCAGCCTGTACCAACCACTGGGAAGGGATCAACATGTACCAGCCACTGGGCCTCTCTCTCTCTCTCTCTCTCTCTCTCTCTCTCTCTCTCTCTCTCTCTCTCCCTCTCTCCCTCCATCCATCCTTCTCTCTCTTGAAGTAAGGTTTCTTAAAGCTCTTCTATGCTACAATATAAGAAGACTATGTTGTTTATACACTATAAAGAAAACAAGGATATAGTTATCAATTCAAGTAAAGCTACAGCATGACTTAGGAGTAACGAAAAGCTTTTTAAGTTTTTGAGAATCATAATTTCACATAAAGTGAATCTGTGTAAAGGGAAATATTCTGTTTATTTGATGACATAGTAATAGAAGAGAAAGCACCTGTTAGGCAAGATCTTTGTTTACAGGCTATTATAAGTCTGTTCTCTCTCTCTCTCTCTCTCTCTCTCCCCTTTTTTGAGCGCTTAATCTGTTGATCTGATACTAGCCCAGGGTAAATACTGACACAATTTAATTAAACTACAAGATGCTCACTTGGTATCAGAGAATTGGTGAATGTACGAATGCCACCCACATCCAGTGCCACAAATGAAGTGCTGAGAATATTGCTTAAGATGGAGAAAACAAAATTATTTTCTACAACACAGATAAAAACCTCTAAACACCACCACCCCCGCAAAGCTCTCATATGCTACTCATGGAAACACAGCAATGGACATTCCTTAGTTTGACTCAAGCTCCTTGGTGAATTTATTTTTTCTTTTGTTTAGATCTTTTTTTTAATTATTTATTTATTTTGTTGATACTTTATTTACATTTCCAGTGTTTCCTCCTTTCTAGGTCTCCTCTTTGGAAATCACCTATCCACTCTCCTTACCCCCCCCCTTATGAGGGAATTCCACCACCCACCCACCCACCCATCCACTCCCATATTCCCACCATGACATTCCCCTTTACTGAGGCCTCCCCTCCCCCTGATGGCCAATAAGGCCTTCCTCTGCCACATATGTGGTCCAAATCATGGGTCCTTGGATGTATATTCTTTGGTTGGTGGTCCAGCCTCCGGGAGGACCAGGGGAATCAGGCAGTTGACACTGTTGCTCCATCCATGGGGCTGCAAACTCCCTCAGCTCCTTCAGACCTTTCTCCAACTCCTCCATCTGGGACCTCACTCTCAGTCCAACGGTTACTGTAAAGTGAAACTTGGGCATTCTGAACTTTTGGGCTAATATCCACTTATCAGTGAGTACATACCATGTTCACTCTTTTGTGACTGAGTTACCTCACTCAGGATGATATTTTCAAGTTCCATCCATTTGCCTGCAAATTTCATGAAGTCATTGTTTTTAA
>JAPYYD010003187.1:0-14445 GCA_028551405.1 Uromys caudimaculatus
GTCCTAAAACATTTAGGCAAGCTTGATTCAGATCCTTTACTGTACAACTGACTTGGGTCAGCCTAAAAGAAAGGGGTTTCCTGACATGTGAGATTTTCAATAACTTTTGCACAAGTCCTGCACAAACCAACAGGCTGATCATTCTGAACCTCTATGAATCCAGAGCTCTAGCCAGATTTTTAGCTAATTTCAAACAGCTTGGTTTTTGTTTTGTTTTATTTTCTAAAGATAATTCCACCTACCTTTGTAATCTGGCTGAGGCCTTCACAGGTTATTTTATTCAAATCTTAAATTATTAAAAATATTAACTCTTGTCTCAACATCTTATGCCTGTATCTCTATACCTGTGTATGTGGTTTACAAAGACAAGTTAAAGAGGCTGCAGCAGAATGTCTGAAGTAGGCTGAGGAAGGTTTTGTATTGATAACAAACAGACCAGCAGCAGGAAGGAGCAGAGGAAAGCTGTGGAGTCCAGCTGAGGGGTGAAAGTAGGAAATGGGGGTTGAGGTCCAGGTAGGCAAGATAGTGCTTGGGCACGCAGTTGAGGACAGTGTGTCGAAAGCAGGGTACTGAGGTGAGGTGAAGGCCCAGGGATAGGCAGGAAGTCCTCTGCTTATTGGTCCTTGACACATACACCAGGTATCAAATGATAGATTGCTATGTGGTAATGTCACCGTAATAATTAGGTGTCCATCATTTTATGGGCTCCAGATGTGGGAGTTACAGCCTTTCCTTTGTCTGACGTGTATGGTAAGTTCTTGAACCTTTTCTCCCTGATATGATTTTAATACACCCATGTGACCTTCCCTACATTCTCAGTTCACCTCAATAAATTTAGAAAGTGGCTCCCTTTCAACTCCTAAGAATAAGTCATTTGTCACTTTATACTGGACAGGCGGTACCTGAAATAAGGTACTGTTTGTGGGTTCACCCAGAGGGCTACAGTCATCCCTTTTCCCCCAAAATGAAGTCAGAAACTCCTCATAAAATGGAATCTCTCAAGGTTGGTTCCATTTTGAAAAACACTTTCACATAATGGAGTAGCCTAGAGCAGGGCATGGCTTGATCTTACTGGTCTCGTCAGTCAGACCATTTTTGCCTCTTACAGTTCCCAGTGGGTGGGAAGGTCCCACCTTTGAGTCCATGTGAGCATTGCAAGAAGACATCCTAGTAGAGGTGGATCTCTTCTGACAGGAGTTCTTAACCGGCTACTTAGAGAATAAATTATTTCTCTCACATTATATAATGCAGACTTTTATATAATAAACACGGATGAAAACATTTGACCTGGTTTAGAATATTTTAAGCCGGCCTTCATTTTCTCCTTTTCCCAAGAACCAGAAAGAGAGGAGTCCACCATCCATTACACGATGGTATTTTCTTCTGTTCTCTTAGAGCTCACCATTAGGAACTAAACTGGGGAGGGACTGGAGGGAGGGTGTGCTGAGAGCTTCACTGCTTTCTTATTTTGGAGACATCATGGAATTTTCCTCAGAGGCCTGTGGTTTGATGCATTAACAAACCCCTCAGGATGTATACTGGCTTTACAAGGGGAATTGTGTGACTGTCTTAAAAACCAAGGCATGCATCTTTCCTAACAGAAAGCATTAAAGATTCAAGTCAGATTTGGACCAGTGGCCATAATAATGAGAAAGTTGTCAAAGCCATTCATCAGGAAGGAACAGAGAGAGCTGGGGCCAAAGGATGAGACTGGGGGTGGCCTAGAGAGTCTCAGCAGCTAGAATCTCTTGGAAGTGGCACAGCTGAGCGGAGGTGGAGCCCTGTTGGCGGCAAAGGTCAGATGTTTCCCTTGGTTTTCCAGTCCTCTCATTTAGCATGTCTGGACCTGTCAGGAGTTGGGGTCATTAGCCAAGGGAAGAGGTAAAAAGGTGTCTGTGAAAAATACAAGGCAGGCCAAAGGAGTTTAACAAGTCAAAAGCTTCTAGAAATTTCTGCCTGTATCCCTTCTTGAAAAATTATGCTTCAAAGACCAATAACAAAGACACTAGCTAACATTCATCAGATGCCAACTACATGCCACATGCTGTGTTTAGTACACACGTGACAAGGTGTTTGCATTAACTAGTCATGCAGGAAGTGTACACGGAAACTACGTGATATCAGCACTACACCCAGTCAAAAAGATAAAATGAAAACTTTGGAAAGTACCAAGTGCCGCTGAGTGTGTGGAACTAGTCCGTCCTCCCAGCACTGCCAGGGGGGTTTCAAATGAAACAGCAGGCTTAGCAAACTGCCACCAGAGTCTGCCAACGCTGACACCCTCTGGCCGAGAAATCCCACTTGGCCTAGAACTTGCATATGTAGACTCACAAGAAACTACCAGAACTTTTCATAGTCCCCAACTGGAAGCAGTTTGATCTGCTACCAACAGTAGAATGGTTGAGCAAATCCCATTGCATCTATAACAATGGCCAGTTCACAGCACGAGAATGGACCGGATTACATGTAACATTATGGATGAGGCCACCTAGGTCTGCAGTGTGGTTTCTATTATTGCCTCTATTTTACAAAGGAATAAACGGAGCTGGGCAGTGGTGGCTCACACCTTTAATCCCAGCACTCGGGAGGCAGAGGCAGGCGGGTTTCTGAGTTCGAGGCTAGCCGGGTCTACAGAGTGAGTTCCAGGACAGCCAGGGCTACACAGAAAAACCCTGTCTCGAAAAAAAACAAAAAAACAAAAAACAAAGGAATAAACGGGGTCCAAAGAGGATGTTACTTGCCCAAGGCAAGAAAAGTAGAAGTCCCATAGCTGAGATTCAAACCCTGACTGTTCTTACTCTCATCCCCAAGTACCCTTGTCCTCAGTTTCTAGCCTTGGGAGCAGCAGGCATTTGAGATGTGTGATCTCTCAGTGTGACATGCCCAAGGACGTGTGCATGGTGGGGCTGGTGAGAGCTTCTCCCTGCAGGGGAGTCTATCAGCTCACCTTGATACCATATGTCAGCTTCGACACTAACCAGAGTGGAATGTTTAATCTTCACAATGGCCCTTTCTTTCAGATACTGATCCTAGGGCCATTTTTATAAATAGCCAACTAAAATGAAGAGGGATTTGTTTCAAGTCATACAGCTAGCATGAGTCTCTGCCTCAGACTCAGAGTGGAGGATGAGGACTACCTCCTCAAAGTTGTCCTCTGACCTCCATATGTATGACATCACACACACACGCACGTGCACGCACACGCACGCACACACACACGAGAAGCCACTCTCTTCTCAGGCCCACAGTCCTCTCTGTTGCCCAATTATTCACTGTCACACTCAAATGTGCCTCTTGCCAGTTCAACATCAGTACAGAAACTCCAGATCCTACAGGTAGCAGCCGGCAGAGAGCTATGCTCCAGCTCAGCCTTCTCTAGGCAGTCGTTGGAAAGATTGATGGAGTCAAGTGACAGAAAGGAACTGTGACCAGGGGACAAGAGCCTGCCTGTTCTCTGGACTCCTGACTCCAGTGATGGGCAGATACATAGCAAATGCTTTCAGAAGGTTCATGACAGTCTCTGGTCTGCAGAGCCATTGGGAAGATAGTGCAGTGAGGGCGCCTTTCCTGCCACAGCCCGTCCTTTCTCCTGTCTCCCCATCCAGACTTCTGTAGTCTTCCCTAATGTCTTCTTTTCTATCCCAGCATCCTTCAGTGGTCTATCTCCCTGAGGCTCCTTGCTGCCGTCATGATATTGCAGATTTTCCATGTTTGCCTTGAATGTTGTGAGGCACGCCAGTAAAGTATACTGTAGAAAAGCATCTCTTGGAATTCGTCTGACACCTTTTTCATGATGACTCTGAGGTTATGGGTTGGTGGCAGGCGGTCACAGGGTCAACCATCAGAACATCATTCCAGGGAACCAGTCCTGCCTGGAATAGTTTGAAGTGGGACAGAGCATCAGACACAGAGGTAGCTTTAATGATGAATGGTCTCTGGCCTTCTAGCTCTCTAACTCTAACTGAATGCTTGCTGATAACTTCTAAAAAAACATCCTAAAAACTTTCTTGCTTATTGTATGGTTACCCATAGAATGGCTTGGGCAATTAACACCTGCTGCCTAGCAGCAGGGAATTAAGTAAAGAAATTACTGCTATCACCCCCTCCTCTGCCCAGGCAGCCCAGAAGCCTCTCTGGCTAGGCTGGTTAACTCTTTGTGAGCCAGAGAGGAAGGAAAGGAAAAGAATTAAAATGCTTTATACAGGCAAATATGCACAGATACATACACATTCATTCATTTACATTTTCATTCACATTGTCATTTACAGATTTACACATTCACATCTGTGTTGGGCCCAACCACCTGTCTCACACACTCCGCAAGTATTCATGTATGCTTACCAACACACATATACCTACACATGCACATACAGACAAACAGACATATACATCTGGATGGATGGATGAAAGGGGCAGAGCTCCCCAAGCCAAAGCATTCAACCAACAATTTTATTTCTTTTCTCTAGCCTTTTTATACCTTCTTAGATAAAAAGTTCTTTAGAAAACCACCTCCGAGATGGAATGTTACATAAATGGGTGTTACAGAAGGGCGTGGATGCCAAGTTCAAAGCAGAGCTTCATTCCGTATGCTTGTTATAAGCTCAAAGCAACGGTCTCTATAGGGCTTTGTCTTATCATATTACACATCTGTGATTTTATCCTTAGACCTAAGAATGTTTTTCCTTGAACACAGATTTTTTTTCCCAAGCCTATGTCTTTTTTTAGCGTGATTATGGAAGCTCATTGTATTTCTTATCATGCAGCCTTTACTTACCATTCTACGAGGAGGGGGCACATTCTATTCTTGATTCTAACTTTATTACATCTTTCTAGAAGAGCAACTAAGACCATCTCTTTAAAACTTTCTTCCTAAACTTACTTGACTCAAATCAGGAATTCTATAGAATCATTAATTCATCTAAACAGCATCAACTCATGAAAGTTCATCTTTATGTTGAGCTGCAGGGAATCTGATCAATAGAGCAGGCTAATGCCTAGGGGTTATTATATTAATTTAATAATGACAGGAAAGGCTTATTGGCTGCAAGAAGCAATCCTGAGATGAAGTCTCTTTGGAAACTTGCATTGAGCTCGCCCATCACAGACCATGCAAAAATGGTGGGCCATCTCCAGGAAGGCCACCTGGTAGCCTTAGTCTACCCTAGATGGCTCCTGACAACATCAGAATAAGCAGACATTTAAATAGTGACAGCTTCAAATTTATGTTGCATCTACGTTCCCACTCTTAATTCTTCTTTCTCTTCATTGTTGTTGTTGTTGGTGTTGGTGGTGGTGGTGGTGGCATCGAAGTCCTCCTCCTCCTCCTCTTCCTCCTCCTCCTCCTCTTCCTTCTCATCCTCCTCCTCTGCTGTCTGTTTCTAAGATGTTCTTGCTCCAGGAACTTTGGTATTTTCTCCTTTTTCTCCCCCATCCTACTTCTGTATAATCCTCTATTACTTTTCCCCATAAACAATCATCACAGACTCCCAGTTAAGTTTCCCTGATTCTCTCCACTCCTCTCCAGCCTTCAAAAAACCCTCAGGTAACTATTTTTGTTGTTATTCTATAACATCAAGCCTGTCTTCATACGTTTTGGGATGGTTCTGGTTACCTACAGAGCCATCTTCCAGGTGCTTAGTGTGTGATTCAAGGCTCTTTGTGCATTAGTTCCAAATACTCTTGTTTGCAGTGGCCACTATTAGTTTCCGAGTTTTATATTAAGTGGCTTATGGGAGTTTATTTATCTCAAGCATAAACTGGCATTTTTAAAGAACAAACTTTGTCCAGAAGAGTCAATAAAATGGTGTATGCACACGAGTGATGTGCAGGCCTTCCTGAGGATGAATCTCTCTGCAGGTCATGGCTTTTGGCTGGGAAAAAGAACGACTCATGCCCTAGTTTGGTGCCTGCCAACTTGCAGCATCAGATTAGAAAAGATATAGGAGGAAAAGATGCTACTAGTGTCTGGAGGCATGTGTGGGTGCTTCTCTTTTCAGTGGTTCAACAGAGAGCAGCTTTTATCTCACTGTTTCTGTGGGTCAGGAAACCTGGTACAACTTCCTGCCTCCTCTGCCTAAGGACTTTTGGCAGGCTCCTCATCATCTAGGTGACAGCTTCTCCATTCATTTTCTCATTTTGATCACATTTTCAAAGATCTGCCAGCTAAACCTCACTTTCTTTAAACTTTTATAACACAGAAGCCCCAGTCACACTCCAGGGATGGCATTTAAATGTAAAAGTGAACTCTTCCTTGCCTGAGATAGCTGTTCTGTTTCATTAGATGGGAAACGTACCCCCTGGGCTTAGAGGTCTAAGCAGGCTGGGCTATGTTCTAATGAACAAGAAATAAATTGTCTTTCAAATTCCATCTGCCACGGGTCCACACCAATCCAGGCTTTGCTATTAAAGTTTAAAGGGTCACAAGCGTGCGGCTTGCTGAGGGCTGGAGGAACAGTGTGGACCAGAGACCGTTTTTATCATCTGTTCTCCAGTGCTAAGTGAGAAGAGCGTAGGAGCGGAATAGTGGAGGGACAGGAGTCACGAGTCCAGGCATGCACACGGTCAAGACTTTGGGCACAGCGCTGGATTAGCCAGTCTGGGAGGTTGACACCATCATTGTGTGCTTACGAACACCAAGTCTTCAGCATCTCAATGACACTGCATTAGCAAGAGGGAAAACGGAGACTATGTAGAAATCGTCACAAGTGACTTAGAGACACTTTGATTGTTTTTGAGCTCCTGTATCACAAACGATTTTCTGAGAGTGGAACAAGAAACATTAGTTCGGAATGGAAAATATCCTCAGGACATCTGACAGAGCAGCAGCTACCACCAAACCACAGGCATTTGCATGGTCTTTAGGAATCCCCTGTCCCCACTGTGTGGGGGTGAGTGGTTCATTCTTACATGGCTCTGGGTGATTCTAGTGGTGAGAGTTGCCAGCACCAGAGTAATATTTATTGGCTTATGAAGAGCTGACTGTTGATGAGTGTTGAGGTCAGATGCTTGACAGAGTGAGACTATTGATTAGAACTCTAAAGAACACAGATTTTGTTGTTGGAATCAACACCATGCAATTTCACGTGGCTTTGAGTTTATGTCTTCATCTTCATTGTAGCTATCAAGGAATACACATGTGCAAAGGTGTATACACACACACACACACACACACACACACACACACACACACACACACCCTGCACTGTCTACTCATGTATATGTCGTGTATATCCTCCACCCAGTTTAATCCTCATTAATTGAACACTTAAGACAACATTGAAAGGCTCCTTTTTTGTGTGTATTATGACTGCCTTTACTATTTGACTTAGCAAGTAACCCTTTATGTCTCTCCCCTCCCACATTCATATAACAAAGAGCCACTTCCTTAAGTCCTAACATCATTTTAGATTATCCCTCACTGTCCTTGCCCCTTCAAAAGCCGATCCTTCCGTGTTCAAAGTCATAGCCACCTGTAGAGCAGTGGTTGTGCTCGGCCAAGTCCTGACAGGTCATCACCAGCTTCTATTACTGCCACCCTCATCTGCTCTCCTAATGAGTCCAGGGGCCTGAGGACTCCCCCAAACCTCCAAGTTAATCAAGTGGCAAGCAATGGCAATAATAGCATCCCTTACAATGTTTGTATGGATTCTTTAGATGGCAGAGTTCTTTCCTGAATGCCTTTTCTGATGAGGATGTTGTAATACAGGATTCTGTGCCTTATTTCACTGATGAAAGACCCGAGTTGGCTATAATCTCCCCCAAACCTCCAAGTTAATCAAGTGGCACGATGATGCTTTTAACTTTGACTTTCTGATTTCCTGCTGACATTCAGCCCAGTAAAGAATAGAAGACCACAGACCAGTGCCTGCCCCTGTTTCTGTCCACCTGCCTCTTAAAGATTTGGCTTGTGCAGATCATCACCATACCTGGGTAATGACCCCACACTCCAGTCCATGTCAAGATTGCCAGTGAGACTTTTGTAGTTTATGAGTAAGTATTTTCATACTCATGATCCCCATGAGTTCATGAATATTTTGAAATGGGAGAGGCATGTGCTATCCGATGTGATTTTCAGACTTCAGTACTGATGGCCGAAGGGGATACAAGATATAATCAGAATGATCAGGTTTGTAAGTAACAGACCTGGACTTCAGGCTCACTCCATTCCATCATGGCCCCTGGGAAAAGGGCCCGTGCACGTCTTACTAATCTCCATGCTTTCAGGGCCCTTTAATGGACTCAGATAACTTCAGTTGAGAGGGAATGATGATATTCTGATAACTCAGGCCCTCTGCAGGATTGTTCCAGAGAGACTTTAAACATATTGAAACATCCCTTTGAAAGCCATAAAGCCCTGCAGCAAGTGCCAGGATTCTTCCCTTTTTTCTATCCTGAAATGGAATCAGCCTATAGCATCTTCATCTGTGCAGAAATACACCCTCTGAGGGTAGATTGTGTCCCTTACCAGTATCTTTGTCTCAGGCTTGGCTGGGTCCATTTAATTCAACCATGAAGAGAGAGTCATTCACGAATTATTTTGTTCTCTAGAATGCTTTGTTCATTTCTAAAATCTCAATTATTTAAAAATTCAGTATTTGATACTAAACCCTAGGTCATGCTAGGCAAGCATGCTACTGAACCATGTCCCCACCCCTCATCTCAGTTCTTGACCACTCTCTCCCTAGTGACTTTTATTAACTGTTTTTTTTTTTTAACTCCATTAATGAGGAAAGGCCCCAGTTTCTGTAGCTTAAAAGACAGAATTGGTACTTACCACCATGTGGGACATGGCTATGTTTAATTAGTTATAAGCAACTCCATTAATCAGGCTGTGAGAGATAGCTTATGGCCATCGGGGTTTCTGGACAGAGAATTTTAAAAGCTAAGGGAATGTGGAGGAGACTAGACTTCTGGGAGCATTCCACAGATTCCACTCTGAGACACCCTACCAAATAAGGCTGCAATTTGGTCAAGGTGGGATCTGAGAGGGGAGAGGGAAAGAGAAACTGTGATCAGGATATATGTTATGAAAGAAATTTATTTTTAATAAAAGTAAAGATCCCAATAACTTCCATAGATAGATAGATGGATGGATGGATAGATAGATAGATAGATAGATAGATAGATAGATAGATAGATAGAGATAGATAGATAGATAGATAGATAGATAGATAGATAGATAGATAGATAGATAGAGAAAGAAAGCAGGCAGGTAGGGAAGGAAGCTGAGCAAACCACAAGGAATAAGCTAGTATAAGTAGCAATTCTCCAATCTCTGCTTCAGACTTGCTTCCAGACTCCTGCCTTGACTTCCCTTCATGACAGATTATCAGCTGGAAGTATAAGATAAAACAAACCCTTTCCTCCCCAAGTTGCTTTTGGTCATGGTGTTTTATCATAGCCATAGAAACACTAGCTAAGACATCTGTTTATGCATTTGTTGGGGGGGGGGCAGCACTATAGCCATCTTTGCTACGTTGTGGGTTCTTTTCCCCACACTTTATCGATCTCAGGTTTCATGCCCTAACACTAGATAGGAGGGAAACAAGGATAGAGGGGAGAGAGGAATTAGGAAAATCCCTGAGTCTAACTTTTTCCCTTTTGTTTCTTCTTTGACCACAGCTACTAACAAAGCATAACCAACCTCCCTAAATGATCAACAATCCCCCATCCCCACCCCACCTCTTAGGGTCGTAGCATTTATAGACCCTCTGATAAGTTCCCAGAGTCCAAACATCACACAATTGCAGGAACTATCTGTAGCTGGCAAAACCACACCTCTGCTAGAGCACAGGGCAAATCACAGTCAGCTGCTTCTGCAGCCTGAAGCAGCCCCACATCCCCAGACCTGGGATTAGAATGAGAACACATTCTTATAATATTTCTGTTTTCTTTTTAAAGAAACTAAAATTGTCATTACAGGGTGTGGCTGTGGGGAGGTCAGAGGACAACTTGCAGGACTCAGTTCTCTTATCTTGTGAGTCTTGAGGATTAAACTCAGGTTGTTATGCTCAGTGGCAAGCTCCTCCATCTGTTGAGCCTCCTTGCCAGTCCACCACCCTCTTTCCAATCTTCTCTCACATGCTTCTAGTCCAGACTCTTATGATGCTATCACATCATAGGTCAGTCTCCCACCCTGGATGCAGATGTCCATTGCTGTTTAGGTTTTATCTCACAGCCATCGGATGTAGTAACTGCCTGGTAGCTCCCAACAAGTGTTTCTTTCTGGCTACCACCTTGACAGCTAACCAGTGGGATGTAGTCCTGTTGGAAGGCTCTAGAATCACATTTTAAATGCATCTAAAACCAGCATCAAACCCACTTTTGTATTCTCTTACAATCTAGACATGTGTTATGACATGCCAACCAGCCCGTGCAGTAAGATATGTTTTCCTGTTTAGTTAGATGTGCTCTATGTGACATTTATTCTTAGACCCCATAAAAGCTTATAACTAATCTTCTAAGTTACCATTGGTCTTAAGCTTGATACCCAGGTCTGAAAATTGAATGAACACATATCACTGACAGGGAGATGAGGCTTGAAGACAGACCTCCAAAGAAGGTCAAGGGAGCTGGGGTTGTACCATCTTGGCTAAGACCTTAGCCATAGTTGGGCACATGCTCATTTGGGCTCCTGAGCAGTGGTAATGGTTTAGGGCAGGTCCCTCGTGTTTTCTGAGCCTTACTTGCTCAGTTTCAAAGTGGAAAGAACAACCCTGTGAGTTTGTGAGGACTCATGAGCAAGAAAGGTCTTGGCACACGTGCGTTGATTAAGCACTTAAGAAAACTCCATTCTCTTTGGATATTTCTTTCTCTTCTAGGCCTGTGTAGATACCTGATATCTTTGGTTGAATTAACATACCCTAGAATTTAGCCTCTTGAGCTGTTTCTCCAAGGCCAGAGCTTGGTTATTTTCTGCTTATAACAATCAGGGGCAGAAAGCAAGCATCTTGTACATAATAACTAGCCATCTATTATTTACCAAGTGTTCTTTCTCTAGTGGCAGTGTCTGCTGTGCTGCCTGGGCTCTTCCTTTCTGACCCATCTCTGGCCCATTTTGTTCAGAAAATGACCTCTCTACAAGTGACTCCATATCTGTGAGGCTCACCTTTATCAATAACAGGCCCCTGGTTTTCACTGAAGACACCACCATCGGGGTCTCATTCCCTATGCTACCATTTCATGGGAATTTACTGTCAGTCTTTCTTACTTATTATACCAATGTTCACCCTAGAATCCAAGCATTGTGAGAGCAGAAATACAATCCACTATATCTCCTTGAAATTCCCAATGTAAGGTGATAATGTCCTTAAAAAGGCAAAGTTAGTCCTTGACAGTGAAAAGAATCTTTATATATGTATATATGAAAAATAACACAGGTAAAGGATGAGTTGGCTCACTGCATAAGAGCTCTGGCTGTGTAAGAATGCAGAACTGAGTCCAGATCCCAGCACCTGTATAAAAAGCTGAATGTAGTCATGCATGCCTGTAACCCAAGCAATGTGTGGGGCAGAGACGGGAGGATGTCTGCTGCTTACTGACTGCCAGCCTTGCTCCAGGTTCAGTGAGAGACCCTGTCTCAAAGAAACAAGACAGCAATAGAGCAGCATCTCTGACATTTCCATGTGGCTCACATATGTGTGCACATTGGTGTACATACCCTCCTCAGTGTGCACACACACCACACACACATATTTTACACTCACATGCATATATACATACTGTCTTACTAGAGTTATCATTTCTGTGATGAAACACCATTACCAAAAGCAAATATAAGGGTGACCCTATCTAATACTCCTAGCAATGGGGGATATGGAGCCTGAAACAGCCATCTTTTGTAACCAGGCAAGGCTTCCAATAGAGGATTTTGGGTGCTAACAAAGCCACAAAAGCGTTGACCTGCAATTTGTACTGAATATAAGATGCACAGGGGTAAAAGATGGACTAGAATTTGAGGGAAGGACCAATCAATTGTCGCGCTCTCTCCCATTGGGGGAAGCGCAGTGAGGGTAGAGTCTCTGGGTCCGGGGACCGCCAGGGGTCAGGTCCGCAGAGTACGCCCTAGGCTTCAAGGATCACCGCCGCAGCCCTCTTCGTCGCAAATGCCTCGGGGCCTGACGCCACCGGAGTGAGATGCCGGGGTTGAGCACCCCTGGCGCTAATGGAGTCCACCTACTCGGTGCCCAAGCCGCTGCGTGCCGCCTAGCGCTGCTGGTCTCGGCCAGTGGCTTGGCCGAGGTGTAGGAAGGGAGTGGACCGAGATCAGCCCTGGGCATCCACCGGCTCCGTTGTGCTCAGAGCACTCGCCGTCCTGTGCCCCAAGAGTCACAGCTCCCTTAGAGTCACAAAGTTCTCGGATGCCAAAGTAGTTTCTATCTTTATTTGTTCAAGATGGTGGGCAGCGCTCCCAGGGCAGGCGGTTGGAGAAGGAGGGGAGAGAGAGCGAGAGAGCTGGGTCAAGGTGTTCTACTTATAGTTCTGAGAGAGGGGGCGGGGTTTGGTAGTTGATACTTTCCATTGGCCAGCTTGGGAGCCCTAATCGTTGCCTCATTTGCCTATACACAAGTTTCACACGCCAGGCCTCTTTCCATACAGGGGTTGTGATACTTATGAATTTCCCAGAAGCGTTGGCTAGAAGCATAAATTCTGGTCCCTGGTGTACCTCCGGGTCTCCCAGAGCTTCCAGTCCATGCTCAACCAGGCATCACAGATCACTGCCCCACAATCAATGACTGGTCCAGCTTGAGACCCATGCTGCGAGAGGGAGCCCACCCCTGACACTGTTAATGATATTCTGCTATACTTTTGTACAGGAGTCTAGCATAAGTGTCATCTGAGAGGCTTCACCCAGCAACTGATGGAAACAGATGCAGAGACCCACAGCCAAACATTAGGCGGAGCTTAGGGGATCTTGTAGAGGGGGAGGAGGGATTGAAGGAGCCAGAGGGGTCAAGGACACTACCAGAAAACCTACAGAATCAATTAACCTAGCCCCAAAGGGGTTCACAGAGACTGAACTGCTGACCAGAGGTCATTCATGGGACTGACCTAGGCCCTCTGCACATATGTAACAGTTGTGCAGTTAGGTCTTCACATGGAATGCCTGACAGCAGGGGCAGGGGCTGTCTCTGACTCTGTTGCATGTCTTTGGATCCCTTTCCCCTAAGTGGACTGTCTTTTCTAGCCTCAATAGAAGATGTACCTAGTCTTACTACAATTAATACGCCAAGGCTGGTTGATAGTCATGGGAGGCCTCCTCTTTTCTGAGAAGGAAGGGAGGAGAGGTAGATATGGGGGGAGAGGGAAGGACCAGGAGGGGAACCTGCGATCCAGATATAAAGTAAGTAAATAACTTAATAAAAGTATTCCTTTTAAAAATCAAGTTGACAAGGACAGGGTTTATGTTTCTTACACTTCCACATCGTAGTCTATCGCTGAAGGCAGTCAAGGCAGGAACTCAAGTAGGTCAGGGACCTGGAGGGAGGAGTTGATGCAGAGACCACGGCGGGTGCTGTTTATCAGCTTGCCTTCATGGCTTGCTCAGCCTTCTTTCCTAGAGACCCAGGATCACCAGCCCAGGGTGGTTCTACCACACCAATCACTAATTAAGAAAATGCCCTTGCTTATATATAACCCCATTTTACAGAGGCATTTTCTCAATTGAGGCTTCCCCATCTCTAATAGACTCTAGCTTGTATCAAGCTGGCATAAAACTAGCAAGCACACGTCCATACGAATTCACATGTACAGTGAGGTATAAATATGCATTTCGTAGATAATGGCATGGAATGGACAGTGGTGTTAAAATTTTAAGAGCTCTCTGGTTTCCATCTGTGGCTGGGGACCTCAGCTTGGGTCACAGGGCTCCACAGCCAATTAGCGCCGGGAGAAAGCTACCCTCCCAGGAGCTTGGAAAAGCTGGGAGTGGGGCCAAGACAAGCTCCACTTCTCACCAGGAACCGCCCCAAACCTGCAGGACACAGGGACTGAGATAAGCGGGCATAGGAACACCCTGGTTCCCACCTGCGGCGGGAGACCTCTGCCTGGGCCACCAGGGTCCCACAGCCAAGCAGCACCACGAGAAAATTACTCTCCCAGGCCCTCAGGACACAGAGACCGAGGAGGAAAAGTAAGGGACAGGAACCTTCCTGTTTCTATCTGTGGTAGGAGACCTGTGCCTGGGCAACCAGGGTTACATAGACAAGCAGTGCTAGGAGAAAGTCACCTTCCCAGGAGGGTGGAAAAGCCGTGAGTGGGGATAAGACAAGCACCACTGCTCACCGGGACCTGGAGACCTCAGCCTGGGCCAATGAGCTCCAGGAGAGAGCTGGTATCCCAGGAGTGCTGACACACCTTCGAGCATAGGCAAAACCACCACTTCTGTTCAAACTCACTGGATCAAGAGGGACCCTTGCAGAGCCATCAGGACATAGGAACCAAGAG
>JAPYYD010003188.1:0-14443 GCA_028551405.1 Uromys caudimaculatus
TTTCCTCGTTCCTGGGAGAGAGAATTTTCTCCCAGGGCTGCTTGTCTATGGAATCCTAGTGTCCCAGGCAAAACTTTCCTGCCTCAGCCGCCCGCTTTTGGGATCCAGGGGGGTTTCTAGGCCCGCCTACCTCGGTCCCTGTGTCTCGCGGGTTCGGGGCAGTACCTGGCGAGCTGTGGGGCGTGTCCTTGGCCCTCTCCTGGCTCTTGCGATCTGAGAGGGATCTTTGTCCCGGCGCTGATTAGCTGTGGAGCCCTGTGGCCCAAGCTGAGGTTTCCAGCCGTCGCGTGAAGCTGCTGACCGACAGTCTCTGTGGCCCGCGGAAAGCGGGCAGAGTCAGTGAGCTCTGGGGACGCGTTGCCCCTGCTAGGGACTTTTCCGCGTTCCTGGGAGAGAGGATTTTCTCCCGGAGCTGCTTGTCTATGGAATCCTAGTGTCCCAGGCAGAAGTTTCCTGCCACAGCCGCCCGCTTTTGGGATCCAGGGGGGTTTCTAGGCCCGCCTACCTCGGTCCCTGTGTCTCGCGGGTTCGGGGCAGTACCTGGCGAGCTGTGGGGCGTGTCCTTGGCCCTCTCCTGGCTCTTGCGATCTGAGAGGGATCTTTGTCCCGGTGCTGATTAGCTGGAGCATCCACTCTTATAGGCTCTATTCATCAATAAAGCTCACCCCAATCCTATAGCTTTTGTTCTTACTATTTTGAAGGCTATACGAGTAATAACATTGCTACTTATGCATCTAAAGTATGATTGATAAGATTAATATTTAGCTAACATCATACTCCATGCTTGACACTGTTCAAACTTTGCACAATTCTTAATGGTATCTTGCTTTCTCAAGATTCCAGCGCAGTATTTCCCAGCCTTCTCACTCCATGACACAGGATGAATAACAGAAAGTGTAATAGGGCCAAGGCTCCCTGCACCTTCATACTCAGTCTGTTAGAGGCCACCTAGCATGACAAGATCACTGATTAAGGCACTCAGTTCTCTGAATATCATGTTTCTACAGACCTGGGATAGTTTCCCTCCTTCCTCTCCATCTTTGTTTTTCGGTGTTAGCTCATGTATTAGTTCTGGTTTTATTGCTGTGAAGAGACACCATGGGCATGGCAACTCTTTTTTTTTCCTTTTTATCATTTTTTTTATAATAAAATTTAATTGTTAGAGAATTTTAGAGAAATGTTCCATATAACAGTACAAATCAATACAGTACTTCTAATGAACTATTTACCAACAAGTACCAAAGTATAAATTGTGCATAACATTTTATCTAGTAAACTTATTTCTAGGAATTTATGTTGACAAAAATATGTATGTACTATGGGATATCTATCACAGTATTATATACAATGACGAATTATGAGAAACATTTCAAAATTAAATACAGAATTAATAAATTATGAAATTACTTGTTGACATTTCTATAATAATTAAAATGCTATCTTTTTGGCTAAAATTTTAGAAGTCAATATTATCATCATCTTATACTTTCACATATAAATAGGATTAAAATAAATTAAATCATTTTATAAAAACATTATGCAACTGGAAATTATTGCTGGCAGATCAACTCTTACAGTTTTGTAGGCCATTCATTTTTCCTTTGAAAGGACAAAGGAAAGTTGACTTCAGTCAAAATAGCACACATAACCTAATCTCATAAATCATACCTTTAATGTTACTTGTTTTCAGTAGGCTTTGAAAACCTTACTACTGTCACACTCAACTAGAAATAACTTGACAACTCCCGACTAAATTCAGAGAAAATAAATACTAGTCTTCTAAAATATACAGGACTCACCTCCCTGATGTGAACATAAAGTTCAAATACCTCCAATGTTCTCCCTTGAAGATATGTAAGCTTCACTCTGAGCAAAGAGGAACATTCCTTTGCGTTTCCTAAGGCTATTACACTGAGACTCATCAGATACTTATAACACTTGCTGAAGTTACCCCTATATTTCTAGTTCGGTAGTGATTATTTCTGTAAAGAATGAAGTGTGGAATTTTTTTTCAGAACATTTAAGTTTTTTAATAGTTAAACCACAGATGTAGAAAATAAAAGAATTCAAAGTATTAGCAACAAATAAAATTGTATCAGTGAATTTTGGTAAAATTCTATAAAATTAAAATCATTTCAGTTATAAACACTGTTTAAGAATGCTTTAGAAAGCAATCCCTTGAGTCCTATCTATCCTTATGAATGTGTCACTTACCAGAACTGTGCCATATTTGTGTATTTTAAATATATGTTATTATTATTATTATTATTATTATTATTATTATTATTATACTGCCTGCGATTTTTAGAGCATAGATGTTCAGAATTGAGAGTTCATCTTGGTAGATTTTTACCTTTGACCAGTGTGAAGTGTCCTTCCTTATCTTTTTTTGATAACTTTTGGTTGAAAGTTGATTTTATTCGATATTAGAATGGCTACTCCAGCTAGTTTCTTGGGACCATTTACCTGGAAAATTGTTTTCCAACCTTTTACTCTGAGGGAGTGTCTGTCTTTGTCACTGAGGTACGTTTCCTGTATGCAGCAAAATGCTGGGCCCTGTTTACATATCCAGTCTGTTAGTCTATGGCTTTTTATTGGGGAAATGAGTCCACTGATGTTCCATGGCAGCTCTTATAAAGGAAAACATTTCATTGGGACCAGCTTACAGTTTCAGAGCTTTAGTCAATTATTATCATGGCAAGAAGTATGGCAGCATATAGGCAGACATTGTGCTGGAAAAAGAGCTGAAAGTTCTACATCTTGATCAGCAGGTAGCTGAAGGAGAGTGTGTGCCATACTAGGCCTTGCTTGAGCATAGGATACCGCAAAGCCTGCCTCCAAAGTGACATACTTCCTCCAACGCAGCCACACCTACTCCAACAAGGCCTTACCTCCTAATAGTGCTACTCCCTATGGTCCAACCACTCAAACACATTATTCTATGGGGGTCAAAATATTCAAACCACCACAGCCCATTACTCAGATGTCTCCACTGATCTCTTAAATGTAAGGAAAGGAATACTCCTACAGAATTTCTAGAATCTGAACTCCCATGTTGTTACATATAATTATTGTGGGAAGGAGCGGAAGTATTATGAGTACAGGCACACATGTGGAAGTCAGATAATGACCTTTAAGAGGTTGTTTCTCTCCTTCCATGATGCGGGTTCCAGGGATTGAGCTCAAGCCTTTAGCCTTCCATGGCAAGCACTCTTGCCTGCTGTGGGGCTCTAATTGTCACTGGAAGAACCCACAAGTTTATTCCTAAGAAAGGATTCACCTAGGATAGTTCTGGGAGAGGATGATCTGATGGTATAAATTCGAAGGCCCCTGTGCATAGAAATGAACCAAGCCTAGTCGACACCGTCAAGTACAATATTGTTCTCTTTTTCTTTGACTGTAGTTGTGTGTTGGTTTGGTATCTATTGCTCCTACAAGCCTGTGAGTATTATAAAGGTAAAGACTGCTAAGTTCTCTCATATATACTAACTAAGTAGCTAGTAAAGCAGAACCTGACGTAGTAGAAAGAAATGAACCCAGGTAAATCCATTAAGAAATTGTCACTGTCCTTAAATCTGAGGCTACTCTCACACCTCCTTTGACAGAAGTATCTAAACCCTTAACCTCTGCCATGACAGGGACTAGGTCTATCCTAAGAAAAATTTAATGTTCTTTTCCCATTGTCTTGGATTTGCTATTAAAAATATCAAAGGCAAGGAGCAGAAGATAAGCAATGCCAGGTAGTTAAGAAAGGTGCCAAATAAGAACTGTGAAACAGAATGTAAGCTGGTCTGGAGAACTCAAGCCAAAAACCATACATGCTATAGAAGAAATGTGCAATACCACTACATCATCAACACAGTGGGAAGCCTCATGATATTTGTTCTCTTTTTCTATGAAGCTGCTTGATATTCCAAGATAACTCTTCAAATAAATAAAATGGAAATATTTGCGAAAATTAGGACAAAAGCTATCTCACTTCTTTACTGGGTAACTAACTAAGAAACTCTTGTGGAATAAATAAGGGGTGCCTTGTGTAAACCTGATATATGACTCCTGGAAATAAAGGTCACTGTCAACCAAGAGACTGGAGCTTGTTTGCTTTTGGAGAAGAAAGGTGCTTGAAGGGAGCAGCCCAGGAGAATGAAGCATAGAACACTGAATATTAAGTTACCTTAAGGCAGACCACTGGGAACAAAAGCTTACATAGTCAATAAGGAATTATAATTCTCCCAGAGAATCATCACTCATTTTAAGAATCATTTTTACAGTTCTTTGATGAGATCATAAATATGTCCCATAGAATTTGCCATCTGGGCCTACCAATGTCATAAGGTAAGTGATATTCTTGACCATTTTCTCTTGTGCAGCATTCCTGTACCATACATAACATTACAGGGTTACAAGGGGAGAAAAGACAGAGGAAGAGTGGAAGGCATGGACGCCCTTGGGTATGTATTTTCTAGTTTTATTTTATTTTGCTGGAGCAAGACATGCTGACATAAAGTAACTTGGGCAAAGAAGGAGTTTATTTCTGCTTACAGGTTATACACTTCATCATTGAGCAAAGGAACTCAGGCAGAAATTTGAAGCAGAAAGCTATGGAGGAATAATACTTAATGACTCATTAACAAATTTGTGGTTAAATAAATTTCTTACATAGCTTGGTCCACTTTCATAGTGGGCTGAGCCCACCGACATCAATTAACAATCACAATGACCCTTCACTGACTTGCCCACAGGCCAATCTAATCAGGATAATCCCTCAATTGAGATTTCCCTTCTCAGGTGATTGCTGCCAACTTAAAGTAGACCAGACAAATCTTTGACAACTGGACACAAACATATCACTTCAAACCATAACTTTTCAGTTATTTGTCTCCAAGATTTCATTTTACTATCATTATACAAAACACAGTATGACTTTTAAGATCACAGAGTCTTTAAAGATTCCAATGCTTAAAATAATTCCAATGCTTTAAAAGTTTAAGGTCACTATTTTTAATTGGATATTTTCTTTATTTGCATTTCAAATGGTATCCCCTTTCCATGTCTCCCCTCCAGAAACCCCTCTCCCCCTGCCTCTATGAGGGTGCTCCCCCACCCACCCACCCACTCCTGTCTTCCAGCTCTGGCATTCCCCTACACTGGGGCATTGAACACCCTCAGGCCCAAGGGCCTCTCCTCCCACAGATGTCCAATAAAGGTCACTTTAGAAGTCTAAAATCATTATAGAAATCTAATTTCCTAACTGTGGAGATAAATAAAACCAATTTACACACTTGCTCCCTTTGGTGCTCACCCCAGTATTCCACTTGCCGAGGACTCTCCACTTGCCCCATGTTGCTTAAAGACTTAAGTAGGAAATCAGTGCTGCCTCCCCCCACTAAATTCTGGTCACCCCAAGACCCATAGCTGTTTGACTGGGATCATCACCTCCTCCCAGATCATCTCTCTCGCCTAAGGACTTCCAGAGCAAAGACATCCTTCTTCTGCCAGGGACCCTCCAGCTGACTCAGACAGCCTTGAAACACAGGGCAAATCCACACTGCCAGGGGAAACATTCACCAAGCACCTGACCAAGCTTCTTCAAACACTAGAGAGTTGCTGAATGCAGATCTGGAATGTGCCAGTAGTCCTCAACACCACAGAAACAGAGAAAATTGACATCTCATCCCTACTATGAGTTAATCCCTTCTTAAACATTGTAAATAACTCTGCAAAGAGAAGTGACTTGAACAAAAAGAAGAAAGGAAAACTTTAACCAACAAACTTATTGCTAGATGCACAATTCCCAGTATAAAAACAAAATAAACATGAAATATAAGGATAACATATCTCCTCCAAAATTTACAATTTATATAGTAATGGTCCCAAATAAAAATGACCTGAAAGAAATTACAAAGAGTTCAAAAAATGATTACAAATATATTCAGACAACTCTATGAATGTATTTAAAGAGAATAGAAACAAAGAGAAAGATGAAGTAAAGAAGTCAATATAAAACATGAAAATATGATTCAACAGAGAATTGCTAAACTGTAGATGATACTGGAAAAAGAACGAAAGAAAGAAACAAAGAAAGAAAGGTAGGAAGGAAGGAAGACAGACAGACAGACACAGAAAGACAGACAGACAGACAGAAAGGCATACTTTGGGGGGCTACCTTATTGGGTTCTATTATCTACTACCCTAACAACCCTTATTCTGCCTCAATCCCTTTCAACTCCCCAACACTAGGTAAAAAGAAAGAAGGTTAGAGGCAAAAGAGGTTATAGACAACTTCTTGCTGATTAGGGCCATTAAGTTCCTTGGAGGCAAGTCCAATCTACATCATCAGGATATCTCCAACCAGCAAAACAGCAAAACAGCAAAACAGCAAAACAGCAAAACAGCAAAACAGCAAAACAGCAATCCAGCAATCCAGCAATTCAGAAATAGTAAATGCAACAGCAGGAACCAGCAAGAGCAGGGACCAGCAGCAGGGGGAGCAGCAACCCCCACAGGCTCTCGTAAGAGTGCCCAAAATTCCAAACATAAACTATCTGCAGCTGGAGAAAACTGTTCCACTCCTAGAGCACAAGACAACCATACCTAGTGGCTGTGGACAATCAGAAGCAGGCCCATATCCTGTACCTGGAATTAAAACAAAAACATATTCACATAATATACCTGGTTTTTTTTAAAAAAAATTATTGGTTATTTTATTTATTTACATTTCAAATATTATCCTCCTTCTCGATTTCCCCTCCACAAACCCCTTATTAAATCCCCTGCTCCCTGCTTCTATGACACTGCTCCCCCACCCACCCACCCACCCACTCCCACCTCACCTCATTAGCATTCCCCTACTCTGGGGCATCAAGCCTTCACAGAACCAAGGGCCTCCCTTCCCATTGATGCCGATTAAGGCCATCCTCTGCTACATATGCAGCTGGAGCCATGGGTCCCTCCATGTGTACTCTTTGGTTGGTGGTTTAGTCCCTGGGAGCTCTGGGGGGTCTGGTTGGTTGATATTGTTGTTCTTCCTATGGGGTTACAAACCCCTTCAGTATCTTCAGTCCTTCCCCTAATTCCTCGCCATGCACAGTCCCATGGTTGACTACAAGCAAACTCATCTGTATTGGTAAGGCTCTGGAAGGGCCTCTCAGGAGACGCTATATCAAGCTCCTGTCAGCAAGTACTTCTTGGCATCAGCAACAGTGACTAGATTTGGTGGCTGCATATGAGATGGATCCCCAATTGAGGCAATCTTTGGATGGCCTTTCCTTCAGTCTCTGCTCCACTCTGTCCCCATATTTCCTTTAGATGGGAGCAATTCTGGGTTAATATTTCTGAGATGGGTGGGTAGCCCCATCCCTCAACTAGGAGCCATGCCTAACTTCTTGATGTGATCTCTGCAGGTTCTTTCTCCTCTTTGTTGGGTATTTCAGCTAATGTCATCCCCATTGGGTCCTGGGAGCTACTTGCTTTCCTGGCATCTGGGGCTTTCTGGTGGCTACTCCCAGTTGCCCATCCCCCATTGCTACACACCTCTGTTCAGTTTCCTGACCCTTTGTACATCTCCCTCAACTGGGTATAAAATTAACACAAACAAATTAGTAGCCTTCCTCTACTCAATGGATAAACAGGCTGAGAAAGAAATTAGGGAAATGACACCCTTCACAATAGTCACAAATAATATAAAATACCTTGGTGTGACTCTAACCAAGCAAGTGAAAGATCTGTACGAAAAGAACTTTAAGTCTCTAAAGAAAGAAAATGAAGAAAACCTCAGAAGATAGAAAGATCTCCCATGCTCATGGATCAGCAGGATTAGCATAACAAAAATGGCCTAAAAACCAAAAGCAAACTCCAGATTCAATGCAATCCGCATGGAAATTCCAACTCAATTCTTCACAGAGATAGAAAGAGCAATTCTCAAATTAATTTGAAACAAAAAACAAAAAAACAAACAAAACAAAACAAAACCCAGGATAGTGAAAATTATACTCAACAATAAAGAACTTCTGGGGATATAAGCATCCCTGACCTCAAGCTGTACTACAGAGCAGTAGTGATAAAAACTGCATGGTACTGGTACAGTGACAAGCAGGTAGATCATTGGAATAGAATTGAAGACCTAGAAAGGAACCCACACACCTATGGTCCCTTGATCTTTGACAAAGAAGCTAAAACCATCCAGTGGAAAAAAAGCATTTTCAACAAATGGTGGTGGCTTAAGTGGCAGTCAGCATGTAGAAGAATGCAAATTGACCCTTTTTTTTTTTTTATACTTTATTTACATTTCAAATGTTTTCCCTTTTCCAGCTCTCTCCTTTGGAAACCCCCTATCCCATCCCCTTTCCCACTGCCTCTATGAGCATATTCCCCCACCCACCCTCCCACTCACTCACTCACCCACTCCCGTCTTCCCTCCCTGGTATTCCCCTACACTGGTGCACCTAATGCCCCCAGGCCCAAGGGCCTCTCCTCCCCCTAAAAACCAACAAGGTGCTCCTCTGCCACATATGTGGTCAGCACCATGTGTCCCTCTGTAGCCTCCTTACTTGGATTAGCCTCCCAGTGCTTGGCTGTGGTTTTTTTCTCTATAACCTACAATATTGAAAACACCATGTTATGCTGAGTTCTGCAAAAGGGCAGATGGAGTTTAAACTTGTTTTTCCTAAGCAGGTGAGCCAGGTCCTCGTTAGTATAGTGGTGAAGTATCCCCGCCTGTGGTCAACGCCATGAACTGCAATTTCCTTGAGTGCCAACACTTGTTTTGTGTTTTAGGGGTTGTTTTGTTCACTGTATTTAAGAGCTGAGGTTTTGAAGTAAAGTTTTTGCTTGAGAAGACTCTTCTCACTCGACCTTCTCTATGTGTGTTTGTCTTTTTTAATTAATCCACAGGTCCTCGCCGTTGCTCGGGTGGGTTGGTTATGCAGGCGTAGCCAACATCCCTCCATATGTATTCTTTTGGTTGGTGGGAAAAGATCTTTACCAACCCTACTTCCGATAGAGGACTAATATTCAAATTATACAAACAAATCAAGAAGTTCAACTCCAGAGAACCAAATAACCTTATTAAAAAGTGGAGTACAGTGCTAAATACAGAATTCTCAACCGAGGAATCTCGAACAGCTGAGAAGCACCTAAAGAAATGTTCAACTTCCTTAGTCATCAGGGAAAGCAAATCAAAACGACCCTGAGATTCCACCTGTAGTGGCTATTTTTGATTGTCAATTTGACTATATCTGGAGTGAATTACAATCCAGAATTATAAGGCTCACCTGTGATCTAGATCTTGAGACTGGAAGACACAAGTTTCAGGTGTGGTGGCATGTACACCTCTAATCTGGGCCACGCCTGCTGCTGGAGATCTACATAAGGACATTGGAAGGAGGAAGATTCAATCTTCTTCACCTGCAAGCATTGTGGGACTAAGCGACTGCTAGATCCTCGGGTTTTCATTCACAGTTTCTGCTGACCATTGTTGGGGAGTTTGACTACAGACTGTAAGTCATTAACAAATTCCCTTACTATATAGAGACTACCTATAAGTTCTGTGACTCTAGAGAACCCTGACTAATACACCACCTCACACCAATCAGAATGGCTAAGATCCAAAACACAGGTGACAGCAGATGTTGGTGACGATGTGGAGAAAGAGGAACACTCTTCCATTGCTGGTGGGACTGCAAGTTGGTACAACCACTCTGAAAATCAGTCTGGCAGTTCTTTAGAAAGTGGGACATAGTTCTACCTGAAGATTCAGCTATACAACTCCTGGGCATATACCCAAAAGATTCTCCAAAATAATGCCACATGCTCTACTATGTTCATAGCAGCCTTATCTGTAATATCCAGAGCCTAGAAGCAACCCAAATGTCCCTCAACAGAAGAATGAATACAGAAAATGGGGTACATTTACACAATAGAGTACTAATAAGTTACTAACAACAAAGACTTCATGAAATTTGCTGGCAAATGGATGAAACTAAAAAATATCATCCTGAGTGAAGTAACTCAGACACAAAAAAAACCCACACACACACACTGTTATGTACTCACTGATATATGAATATTAGCCCAAAAGCTCACAATGCCCATGATACAACCTACAGCCCTTATGGAGCTTATAAGGATGGAAGATCACAGTGTGAATGCTTCAGTCCTGAACTGAGGGGGAAACAGGATGATGGTGGGAGGTGGAGGGAGAGGGGGTACTGGGAGGGAGAGACAAGGGGGAAGAAATAAGTGGGGCAGTATCAGGAACCGGAGGAGATGTGAGAGACATACAGAGGATCAAGAAATTGAACAAAAACATGTGCCAGGGAGGAAGAGGAACTGGGGATAGCCACTGGAGTGTCGCAGACACCAGGGAAATGTGAGGCTCCCAGGAACCAACGGGGATGACTTTAGCCCAAATGCACAGAGAATGCATAGATAGAACCTGTAGAGACCACCTCTAGTAGATAGGAACAGCCCCCAGTTGAGAGATGGGCTACCCACCCATCTCCAAGGTTTTAACCCAGAAATGTTCTTGTCCAAAGGAAGAACAGAGACAAAAACTGGAACAGAGACTGAAGGAAGGGTCAACCAGGGACCGAACTACCTGGGGATCCATCTTGTCTGCAGACACCAAATCCAACACTGTTGCCAAGGTCAAGAGGTACTTGCTGACAGGACCTAGTATGGCAGTTCCTTGGGATGTCAGGCCAGCAACTGACCAATGCAGATGTGGATGCTTGGAGCCAACCATCAGACTGAGCTCAAGAAACCTGGTGGGGGAGCTGGCAGAAGGACTGGAGAAGCAGAGGGGTATTGCAACCCCATAGGAAGAACAACACTGGCTGGCTGGACCACCAACTGCTCCCAGAGAGTAGACCACCAACCAAGGAGTGTACAGGGAGAGATCTATGGCTTCAGATACATATGTAGCAGAGGATGGCCTTGCCTGACAGCAATGGGAGTGGAGTCCCTTGGTCCCGGAGAGATTTGATGCCCCAGCGTTGGGGATGCTGGAGCGGTGGGGCTGGAGAGTGTGGGTGGTTGGGGGAGCACCCTGATACAGGCAAAGGGGAGAGGGGAGGGCAGATGTGGGATGGAAGGTTGGGGGAGGGGTAACTGGGAAGTAGGATATCATTTGAGATGTAAATGAATGGAATGATTAATAAAAGAAAAATATTGTTCATTCTAGAGATTTAGAGATTGTATATAAATCTACCACATACACACAGAGATTGTATATAAATTTACCACATACATAGACTTAAATAGAAAGACCATGTGATTATATCATTGGCTGTGTAAAAGATCTTTGACAAAATCCATCATCCCTTCATGATAAAGTCCTGGAAACGCTGTGATTTGAAGAGCATGTCAACTCTCTCCAGTCCCATTCAATATGAAACTTGAAGTCTTAGCTAGAGCAAAGAGAAGTAAATTCAAAGTATACAAGCAGAAAAAATGAAACAGTCAAGGTTGCCCTATTTGCAGATGACATGATTCTATATATAAAAGACCTTGAAGACTCCACCAAAACACTTAAAGCTGATCAATACTTTCATGCAAGTGTCAGGCTATAAAGATAACACATAAAAATTGGTAGCTCTATTATACACCAATGTCAAACTTACTAAAGAAATCAAGGGGGTTTACACCTATGGTCTGTACCACATGGCTCCATACCCAAATAGCGCAGGAAAAGAGCTACCCTCCCAGGAGTGTGGACAAGCCTGTGATCAGGAGGTAAGGCCAGCACCTCTGCTCAGAGGGACCTGCCCAGAACCTCCAGAACGCAGGGATCTAAAAGCAGCCTGGGACAGCAGCCTTCCAGTCTTCTTCTGCGGCCAGGGACCCCAGTCTCTGCCACAGAGCTACATAACCAAATAGCACAGGGAGAAGGCTAGGATCTAGGGAATGTGGACAAGCCAGTGAGTGGAGGGAAGACGGGCAACACTGCTCAGTGGGACCCACCCAAAACCTGCAGGACAATGGGACAGAGAAACAGCCTGGGACAGGAGACTTCCAGTTCATGCCTGTGGTCTGTGCCACGTGGCTCCATACCCAAATAGCACAAGGAAAAAGCTACCCTCCCAGGAGTGTGGACAAGCCTATGACCAGGGATAAGGCCAGCAACTCTGCTCAGAGAGACCCGCCCAGAACCTTCAGGACACAGGGACTGAGGAGTGACCTTCTGGTTTCCTTCTGAAGCCTGGGAGCTGATCCCATGACACAGGGCTCCATACTCAGTGCAAGGAGAGAGATGGCCTCCCAGGAGTGCCAATACACCAAAGAGCATAGGAAGACTACCACTTCTGTTCAAATTCCTCAGTCAAGAGGGACCCTCAAAGAGCCATCAGGACACATGAACCAAGGTACAGCTGGGGACAGGATCCTTCCGGTTTCTGTCTGCAACCCAGAGCTGACCCTGTACCACAGATCTCCAAACCCAAATTCCTCTCAGAGAGAGCTGGTCTCCAGGGAGTACTGACACAAAGGTTTGCAGGAGAAAAAAACCACACAAGAGAGCAAGACCAGCTAACACCAGAGATAACCAGAAGGTGAAAGGCAAGGGCAATAATATACGGAACAGAAACAAAGGCAACTTGGCATCATCAGAACCCAGTTCTCCCACCACATCAAGCCCTGGATACCAAAACACACCAGAAAAGGAAGACTTAGATTTAAAATCACTACTCATGATGATGATACAAGACTTTAAGAAGGATATAAATAACTCCCTTAAAGAAATACAAGAGAACACAGGTAAACAGCTAGAAGCCCTTAAAGAGGAAATAGAGGAAAACACAATTAAACAGGCAAAGGAAATGAACAAAATCATCCAGGATCTAAAAATGGAAATAGAAACAATAAAGAAAACACAAAGGGAGACAGCCCTGAAGATAGACACCCCAGGAAAGAGATCAGGAATCATAGATGCAAGCATCACCAACAGAATACAATAGATAGAACAGAGAATCTCAGGTGCAGAAGATACCATAGAAAACATTGACACAACAGTCAAAGAAAATGCAAAATGCAAAAAGCTCCTAACCCAAAACATCCAGGAAATCCAGGACAAAATGAGAAGACCAAACCTAAGGATAATAGGTATAGGAGAGAGTGAAGATTCCCAACTTAAAGAGCCAGTAAATATCTTCAACAAAATATAAAAGAAAACTTCCCTAACCTAAAGAAAGAGATGAACATAAACATTCAAGAAGCCTACAGAACTCCAAATAGATTGGACCATAAAAAAAATTCCTCCCGTCACATAATAGTCAAAACACCAAATACACAAAACAAGGAAAGAATACTAAAAGCAGTAAGGAAAAAAGGTCGAGTCACATATAAAGGCAGACCTATCAGAATCACACCAGACTTCTCACCAGAGACTATGAAAGTTAGAATATCCTGGAAAGATCTCATATAGACCCTAAGAGAACACAAGTGCCAGCCCCACAAAACTCTCAATTACCCTAGATGGTGAAATCAAGATATTCTATGACAAAACCAAATTTACACAATATGTTTCCACAATCCCAGCCCTACAAAGGATAGTAGATGGAAAATGCAAACACAAGGAAGGAAACTACATCCTAGAAATAGCAAGAAAGTAATCTTTCAAAAAACCCAAAAGAAGACAGCCACACAAATATGAAAATAACATCGAAAATACCAGGAAGCAACACTCACTATTCCTTAATATCTCTTAACATCAATGGACTCGATTCCCCCAATAAAAAGATAAAGGCAAACAGACTGGATACATAAACAGGACCCAGCATTTTGCTGCATACAGGAAACACACTTTAGTGATAAAGACAAACACTGCCTCAGAGTAAAGGGCTAGAAAACAATTTTTCAAGCAAATGGTCCCAGAGAACAGGCAGGAGTACCCATTCTAATATCGGATAAAATCAACATTCAACCAAAAGTCATCAAAACAGATAAGGAAGGACACTTCAACCTCATCAAAGGAAAAATCTACCAAGAAGAACTCTCAATTCTGAACATCTATGATCCAAATACAAGGGCACCCACATTCATAAAATAAATTTTCCTGAATCTCAAGGCACACATTGCATGTCACATAATAGTGGGAGACTTCAACACCCCACTCTCATCAATGGACAGATCTTGGAAACACAAACTAAACAGAAACACAGTGAAACTAACAGAAGTTATGGATGAATGGATTTAACAGATATCTATAGAACATTTCATCCTAAATCAAAAGAATATACCTTCTTCTCGGCACCTCATGGTACCTTCTTGACCATATGGTACCTCATGGTACCAAAATTGACCATATAATCGGTCACAAAACAAACCTCCACAGATACAAGAAGATTGAAATAATCCCATGCCTCCTATCAGATCACTACGGATTAAGGCTGGTCTTAAATGGCAACAATAACAACAGAAAGCCCACATACATATGGAAATGAACAAT
>JAPYYD010003189.1:0-14442 GCA_028551405.1 Uromys caudimaculatus
GTGAGGGTTTTTGCAAAGAATCCTAACCACTGTGCATGCCGAGGCCAAAGCGCTAAAGTCACAGTGTAACTTCTCGGACTCTAGGCTAGCTGCTATGGGCCTTGGCCCGATATATAACCCTTAGAAGATACTTTGTCTATAAATGTGATTAAAATGTAAGGTTTTGGAGGATGTCTGAATTGAACCCAGGCCCTCAGACATGCCAGCTAAGCGCCTATCACTGAGTTTAACCTCTACCCCTAAAAGCAAAACAAAGAAGAAATTAAACAGGCGTGCTCACAAACTAGCATAATCCACAAAACTTGTTTTCAAGGCAACTTTAACCAAAACTATGAAAGTAAACGAGACAAAAAGAAGAAAAGACTTCCCAAGTAAGCTGACATAGCCATGTCCAAACATTGTCCCACGGTAACAATGACCCCTTGCTTTAGAGAGGGGCCTGGTGGGGTGATTCTTGTGGTTGTAGTCAAGGGAGGGTTGCTGCTTCTAACAAAAACTTCTTCCTAAGGGACAGCACAGCCTTAGGTAATTTGTTTCAAACAATGTCTCTCCACTCTGTGCAGTCTTCAGTGTTCTCATCCCAGAATATCCCAGGCGTCAGCAAAGCAAAACAGCCCACAACTTAAACAATGCTCTAATGGTGAGAGACAGGGCTTTTGTGTTTTCAGCCCTGCTTGAGTCATGTTTTGTGAGTTGTGGGAGATGTCTGGGAAGGAAAGTAGGAGGGGTCCTTCCACAACCTCAGATCCCAGAGCATCCCCTTCTCACCGAAACCCATGTTCAAGGCCTTCCCTGCCCCTAAGCTCCAGTTGTGAAAGCAGAGATCATGAGGACAGATGTAGTCTGGGACATGGGAGGTGGCGGCCACTCCCCTCTGCCACCAGCCCACCCTCTGGGCTTCTCTGTGGACTTACAGTCGCAGCTGGGATTTGGAGGAGGAACTGCTGTTTTCTTTATTCTAACACCAACGGCTTTCAAAATTAAAAAGAAACAAGGAATGGGGTCTGGGAAGGCAGCTTGGTAGTTAAGAACACCGACCCCTGCTCTTATAGAGGACCTGGATTAGAGAGTCTTAGCACCAATACAGTGGCCCAAAGGGGATTCTGTGCCTTTGCCTGGCTTTTGTGGCCACCAAGAAAGCATATGATGCATAGACATACAGGCAAGCGAAGCACTCAGACACATAAAACACAAAATTAAGTTAAACTAAAGAAAGACAATTTTTTAAGAATTGTCTCAATTGGATGGAGTTGCACACTCCTGCAATTCCAGCCCTGGGAAGCCTGAGACAAAGAGGAGCAAGGCTAGCCTGGACTATATAGTGAGACCATGTCTCAAAAACAAAATCAACTAAGTATGCTGGCTCATGCCTGTAATCCCAGATTTGGGAGGTGGAGGCAGGAAGATCAGGAGATCAAGGTCAGCCTTGACTACATAAAAAGGGCAAAAAGGGCTGGGGATATTGCTCAGATAGGTACAAGCCTGACTTCATGAGTGCCTAGTTCAAACACACACACACACACACACACACACACACACACACACACACACACACACCACATAAAAGCAAACTAAAGAGCTAGAAGTTTTAGAGGAATAACTAGCTTTCAGGTTTTCTAATACCAAAGAGAACTCTGTCCCTCTGTGACTATCTTTGTTTAAGAAAGATAATGGGGCTGGGGAGATGGCTCAGTGGTTAAGAGCACTGACTGCTCTTCCAGAGGTCCTGAGTTCAATTCCCAGCAACCACTCAGTGGCTAGTGTGTCTGAAGACAGCAACAGTGTACGCATACATTAAATAAATAAATAATTCTAGGAGGAGGAGGAGGAGGAAGAGGAGGAGAAGGAGGAGGAAGAGGAAGAGGAAGAAGGAAGATAGCTCAACTGCTACACAGCTTGCCTAGTAGACATGAGGACAACTTGTGGGAATCGGTTCTCTCCCTCCACCATCTGGGTCCTGGGCATTGAGCTCAAATTGTCAGTCTTGGGGGCAGGTACCCTTACCCACTGAGTCATTTTGCTATCCCCTCAATATTACTTAAGTGGCTTTTCTGGGGCCAGTGAGATGGCTCAATGGTAAAGGCACTTGCCATGAAAGCATTGTGACTAAGCGAGATCCCTAGAAACAATGTAAAGAACATGCCTGGGCTACAAAGGGAGTTCCAAGATAGACACAGAGAAACCCTGTCTCAAAAACAAAACAAAACAAAGAACCAATTCCATAAAATTACCCTCTGTCTTCCAGACAGGTGCAATGGCACATGTATGGCCACACACTAAGCATGCACACACTCATGCACACACTAAGCATGCACACACTCATGCATACACTAAGCATGCACACACTCACCCACACACAAAGCATGCACACACTCACCCATGCACAAAGCATGCACACACACACCCACACACTAAGCATGCACACACTCACCCACGCACTAAGCATGCACACACTCACCCACACACTAAGCGTGCACACACTCACCCACACACAAAGCATGCACACACTCACCCACAAAGCATGCACACACTCACCCACACACAAAGCATGCACACACTCATACACACACAAAGTATGCACACACTCATGCACACACAATAGTAATACATTAAAACAAGAAGTTTGGGCTGGTGAGATGCTCAGCAGGTGGGTGCACTTGTGCTTTGGCCTGGCGATGTGAGTTCAATCCCTGGGACCCACATGATAGAGAGGCTCGACTTCTGTGCCCTGCCCTCTGACATTCAGATGAACGCTGGGCCACACTCACCTACCTCCCAACACACAACGAAGTGCAATAAAGACAAATAACATTTTAAAAAGAAGGAAAGTGACTAGTTGGCATTAAAAATAAAATAAAGTATGTTTTTAAATAAAATTAAGTTAGAATACAACGAAATGGGCTTCATGGTGGAACTGTCATACATACATGTCATACGCTGTTCTCATTTGTTTCTTTTTCTCAATTAAACAGGGCACATGTCACACATACAAGTAATCCCAGCATTCCTGAGGCAGGAATCAGGAAGACTGAACTCAGAAGTTCAAAGCCAGCCTGAACTACACAGTGAATTTCAGGCCAGCCTTGGCTACATTGCATGACTTTTGTTTCAAGGAAAAAACACAAACTAATATCCCTTCTCAAAACAGCTCTTCTCAATTTCAGATTAAACAGGCATTTAAATGTAATAATGATCTCAGGGCCAGGGGCAGGGAAACATCCATAAACTACATAATTGGGGAATTGGAAAAAATAAATATAACCTATATAATAGAATTCTCTCAGTATGAAACTTCCTAAAAATAACCATTGGTTATGTGGTAATGGAAGACAATGTTTTGCTTTGCTTTGCTTTGCTTTGCTTTGCTTTGCTTTGGTGATAGGATCTCTATATACAGCCCTGGGCTGGCCTGGACTTTGCTAAGTAGACCAAGCTGGACTCAAACTCACAGAAATCCTGCCTCTGCTTCCCTAGTGCTGGGATTAAAAGTGTACACTACCACACCTTTCCAAAAAATGTGGTTTTTTAAGTGCAAAGTGCCAACACTGAAAAGCTATTATTCATAAATTTGCTATTACCAACTCGTATCACAATCTGGTGGGTAGGGTCACTCTTTCTTTCGGAAAGCAGATAGATTAAACAGGCATGTAACGCACTTACACACTACTGATCTCGTACTAGCTTCCATCCCATCTCTGAGGAGGCTCCTGCCCTGCTGTGGCAGTAGCATCCCTAGGATACAGAGAGTAAATCTCCAGAGAAGTACTGTCCCTCCATCACTGTATACAGATTTGGTCCAGCCAAGTGAGGCACTCCGTCCGCTTTGAATATTCCATCTCGTTCTACAAAGCTACCAGCAGAGGGCGATGCACACCCAACTAACTGACGCAGCTCCACCTAAAGACTCCAAGCGCTCCAGAGTAGAAACAGGTGGAATTGCTGAATCACCCAGCTGAGAAGCTAGAAAGATTGCATCAGGCCTCTATGGTTCCCGGGCATGACACTTCTCAGTCTTTCCTCCAGACCATAAGCTCAGAAATGTCTGACTTACCTTCTGCCTATATTCTTACACAGCAGAGTTCAGCAAATATTAACAACTGTTGCTATTTCTGGCAACCAACAAAAGCACGCACATGTATCCATGGAAAGTAACCAGCCATTACACTGGGGACTGAAACACTTCCCACCACAAGCCCCTCCTCTTACAGGCTCCTTTCACATCCAGACCACTTCCTTCATGGAGACCCCATACAGGTTAGATCCTGGCAAAACTCATTTGCCATGTGCACCTCTTAACCCACTCCCCAAGCCCCGAATATCTGTCTTTCTGCAGCAGGGTCTCAAGCCCCTCACCACTCATGACCCTGGAGAGGCTTGCAAGTCCCTAGGTCCAGACAAACGGCCAGAGGGACTCACACTCCGGCTGGCACCAGTGGCTGGAACTTCCACTGCTCCTCCTCACAGTCCAGGAAAAGCCGGTTCATGATCTTGTTCTTCTCCTCAGGGGGGATGAAGTTCTCAATGATGAGGTACCTGGGGCAGGTACAAGGCAGAAATGGAAGAAGAGAGGAGAGATCACAGAGGGAGCAGAGAGGTGGGGAGAACAAGGGTGGAAGGGGCGCCACTGCCACGGAGAAATGGACCGTGAAGATGATGGCTTCTAATGCAAAGGCTGTAAACTCTGACGGGGGAGGCGGAGCCACCAAACCAGGCTGAGGAAGTAGAACAGCTTAAGAGCTGGCCTATCTCTGAGCTCCAGGTTCAGTAAGAGACCTAGTCTCAATAATAATAATAATAATAATAATAATTATAATAATAATAATAATGTTCAGTGAGAGACCAGTCTCAATAATAATAATAATAATAATAATAATAATAATAACAATAATAAATGTCAACCCATGTCCCCCTTTTGCGAATCACAGGTGTGCATATATACACACCTTTAGGCCCAAAACACCAAAAACATACAAGCTGGGTAGCCTACATGTATTAACCCAGTAACTGGGAAGCTGAGGCAGGAGGATAGCTGAAAGTTTCAAGATAGCTTGAGCCACAGAGTGGGACCCTGTCTCAAAAAAACAGAAATGCAAACAAAGGGGAAGGCATGGACATGTGAATGAGTGCATAGTCAAAATATGGCTTTCAGAAGACTGTCTTACAGAGGCCCTGAGGGTTTGGGGGAGAGTTGGGGACCCAGAACCAGAAGAGGAGCCAGCCCTACTTGAGCTTGAGTTCCCGGGTCTGCTCATTCTGCGCCTCCTCCAGGTCCTGCCGCACGCGGATGTACTCTTCATGTTGGTCCTGGATCTCGGCCTTCACTGCCTGTAGCTTGGCATAGAGCTGTACATGCACAAGTGTGGTTCAGAGGTGTTCAGGCAGCCCAGCCACCCAGCCTGGCCTCCTCAGGCTGACTGGGGACCATGGTCTGAACTCAGAATGGCTGCCCATCCCTGTGAGTCAGGACCGGCTATCTCAAGGGCTACTGCTGTCCTCCCTGTGGCTCAGTCCCTCCCACCCACTGAGACCTATGTCTGGTCTGTCTGTCTGTCGGTCTGTCTCTCTCTCTCACCTTTTCCCCCTCCCCTCTCTTCCCCTACCCCCACACCCCCATGATGGAGTGTTCAGACTAAAAGAGAACTGCAGGAAATGCTAGCCTAACATCATCCTCTTTCTACAGGTGAGGAAAATAAGATGTAGACCAACTAAAAGGTCATAACTGATCAAAAAGGAATAGAGCCAGGCCAGATGGTGGTGGCTCACACATTTAATCCCAGCACTTGAGAGGCAGAAGCAGGTGGGTATCTTGAGTTTGAGGCCAGCCTCATATAGAGTGAGTTCTAGGACAGGCAGGGCTACATGGAGAAACCAGTCTCAATTTAAAAAAACCAAATAAATAAATAAATAAATAAGCATAGAAGATGTCTCATTTTGGAGAACCATGGTTAGGGTTGGAGGTTGAGTGAGCTGGGAAGGTAACTCACTCAGAAGGGCATGAGAGCCAGCAATGGCTTTCCTGTTTCCCTCCTAACTGTTGAGTGCTGTGCTAGTAACTGCTCTAAGGACTGGGCCTGGCCAGCTCTAGGTGACCACAATAATCCTGGGGCCTCCCGGGGCTCTTCCCTGAGTCCACAGTGGAATTTTCTACCCTAGACCCTCCTCTCAGGTCACAAATTTCCAGATTTTTGCAGGAGCCGGGTGACCAGATTCTTGTCCCTTGGTGTGATGTGGAGGACCTTTTTTTCCTCCCTGGACATAAGTCTCCTTCTTAGCCACATCACATTCCCTGACTCAGCTACCAAAACTAGGATTCACTGGTGACTTCCAAAGTAGAGAAGTTAGCCAGGATCATGAGGATGACCACACTGTAGACTGGAAGTGACACCCTGACACCAGATGTCTGCCTCCTGGCTGCCTCCCACCCCCAGCCCAAGCAGTATAGCTCAGGGGTTGAGCAGTGGGGAGGGGTCTTTGAGGCACACCCTCTTTGGGCAGGCGACTCTTAGGCAGCGACCTGTTTACCCTGCTGCGCATCTTACCTTCTTGAGTTTCTTGGTTTTAACTTCCACCTCCTGCTGCAGGGACGAGTAGGTACCACGTAACTCCATAGTTTCTTCATCTCGGAGCAGCATCTCTTGCTGCATCTCCCGCTCACGGCGTTTCTAAGGCAAGGCAGGGAAAGGGGATCACAAGAGAAAACCACGCCCACTGGAGGAAGGCTACGGGAGTTCAGGGGCCGGCTCAATCTGCCTGTTGTAGCACCTGGCTTTACCATGGACACATCTGGCAGTGAAGTCTCATCCCTGTGCAAGGCCCAGGAGTCTTGTGGAGGCTAACTGCATGGGAAACCACCACTTCCTCTCACCCAAAGAGAGTCCCCGAGCTGGTACACCCATGGAATCCAAGCGACCTAACTTGGATTTCAGCAGTATAATTCCAGGATTCCCCGTCCATCAGGGCTTATGGCCCCAGCCTACCTAACATATGACCCCAAGGCCATATGCCTCAGGGAACCGGAAGCCAGCAGGGAACCGGAAGCCTAGCGGCCTTACCTGTTCCGCAATCTCCTGACGCTTCAGTTCCAACATCTTCTGTTGCTCGTTGGTGTGATCCATGATGTTCCGCCCCCCAATGAGTAGCTTGCTCTCCATGGCCTGAGAACACAAGGCAGCTCAGAGACGGGACTGGCAAAGGTGTATGCCATCTCAATTTTGGACTTTTTGTTTGTTGGTCACAGGGTCTAACCTTAAACCTTCTATGCAGTGGAGACCAACAGGGCTAGGATTACAAGCATGTTCTAGCACAGAGTTTTATTGGTTTGGTTGTTTCATTGTTGTTGTTTTCAGTTTTGTTTGGTTTTTGGTTTTTTGTTTGTTTGTTTGTATTTTTTTTTGTTTTGTTTTGTTTTGTTTTGTTGAGACAGGGGTTCTCTGTGTAACAGCACTGGCTGTTCTACAACCTGCTTTGTAGATCAGGCTGGCCTCGAACTCATAGAGATAGGCCTGTCTTGGTCTCCCTATTGCTGGGATTAAAGGCATGCACCACCACCCTCGGCCCTTTACTTTGGTTTTTTTTTGTTTGTTTGTTTGTTTTTTGTTTTTGTTTTTGTTTTGTTTTTTTGTTTTTTCTGAGAAAGAATCTCACTATGTAATGTTGGCTAGCCGGGTTCTTACATTGTAGGCCAGGCTAGCCTGGAATCTGTGGCAATCCTCCTGTTTCTGCCACCTGAGTGCTGGGATTACAGGTATGTGTCATCATGCCTATTGACAGTTTAAGATTCTCAGTCCAACTGTGGTAAGACCCACCTTTAACCCCAGCATTCGGGAGGCAGAGGCAGGTGGATCTCTGTGAGTGTAAAGGCCAGCCCAGTCTAAAGAGCAAGTTCCCGGATAACCAGGGCTTCATAGAGAAAACCTGTCTGTCTTGGAGAGAGAGAGAGAGACTTCCTTTCTCTTCCTCCATTCCTTTAAATAATGTAGCCAACGATAAACTTTAACTTCTGATTTTCCTGCTTCCACTCTGTAAGTCCACTCCAAGCAGGACCACAGAGCAGAGACTCTGTTTCTTTTCCCTCTAATCTTTTTAGGAGAAGACATAAGACATATCCGGGCATATCCGGATGGAGCCTTGTAGCTGTTGGTGGGAATGGAGTTTTCCCCTCCAGCCCCTAGAGCTACAGTACAAAGCTTCCATTGTGGACAGGATCCTTAAGGATGAAACAGAGAGAGAACCCCTCTGGGAATATAAGGCGCCTGATCTCTGCTATGGAGACAAAGAGTGGCTGGGTCACCGTGCCTGTGAGGAGGGTGGGTGGCAATGTATTCCTGGCAGCTGAGCCCCAGATGGCATGCAGCAGGAGGAGAAACAGCCGTCACTGGGCAGCCCAGCCCTATACTGAGCACTGACTCAGGAAGACAGCTCATCACTGGGGCAGCAGGAAGCCTTGGTCTAATCTTGGGCTGCTGAGGAAATCAGAACAACCCAAGGGAGAGATTTCAGAGCAACAGGGGACAAAATGAGGCCCCAGAGGCTGCATGAGCTTTAGACACCACCGAAAAGATTCCGGCTCTGCCCACTAAGCTGGAGTTCCAGCCAGGCACCCCCTCAGTCCTCACAACGACAGTATCAGAACATCACTTCCTTGGACAGCTCACAAGCACAGGGAGCACAATGTCAGGTGCTAAATAGAACCCTCAACAGAGTGAACATCTGAGATAGGAGACTGTTCATCTCCCCATGTAACAAATGAAGAGGGGGAGAGAGAGGGAAGGAGGGAGGGAGGGAGGGAGGGAGGGAGGGAGGGAGGGAGGGAGGGAAGAAGAATAACTAGTCTTGGAACACCAGTGAGAAAATAACGGAGATCTGCATACCATGTTCCCAGCCTTGCTGTATGAAAGCCCCCATCCCATCAATGCCTTCAGCAGGTGCTTCCAGAACCCAATGCTGACACAAAAATGGATTTGTACAAAGTGTGACTCCCTAAAATGCACTGTCACTGTCGGGAGGAAGAGGGCACTTTCCTCGGGCAGCCAATTGCCCTCTGATTTCATCGCTGGCCTCTTGGAAGGTTGACATCACCTTGAGCCACTGGAAGAAACTGGCTGTCTCCCCACTGGAATTTGTCCTAGTGGAACGAGCTGACATGTCTGAGGGCTCTCAGAGTCGGGGGGGGGGGCTGCCAGGCTGGGGATGGGGTGGGCAGCGCCCCTTCGAGCATCACGTCTTTGGGAACAGAGCAGGACAGGGGTTAAAGGATGCTTTGGGGAGGTCGGAAGCTGGCTTGTGCAGTATGGCGTGGACAGGTGAGGTAGGAGCCTCACATCAGCCCCGTGCAGTCACATAGACCAAGAAGAGAGCAAGGAAGGGGCCAGTCACTATCAAATGCTTCTTAGTGCAGTTTACATCACTGTCTCCTTACTGGTACTCACTGACCTCACTGAAATCTTTAAGACTTGCCTGGACCACCCATAGGCTTTTACAGCCTCAGTTTCCTCTTCCATCACCCGGGTCTCCAAAACCACAAGTCTAAATAACATCTCCTCTGCTCAAATTATCTAATGGGCTTCTACTCCCACAGGAGGATGTCCAGCATTGTCTTCTCCCCATTCCACAGCTTCCTGGAAAACCTCTGCTCATCTTGAAAGACTTAGCAGGAACAGCTTAGGAAGATGTCTTCGATCCCTGCAAAGCTGCCCGTTCAGACCTGCTCCATAACCAGGGCACATTCTTATTGGTTTCCCATTAGGACCATTCCCTGTCTCATTCCGTTAGCTCCAGGAAGCCAGGAATCATGCCTCCCTCATATGTCAGGGTCCCAGTGTAGTCCTTGACAGAAAGCAGTGCCCTGTGAGTATTTGAGGAATGGTACAGAATCCTTGGGCTCGTCCCAAGGCAGGCCCCAAGCCTTTTTACTGGGCTCCATGCCAGCCTCTTTTATCCATTAACTCGTGTTCCCTGTCATGGGGTATCAGCAACCAGGAAACCCGCAACGTGGTGGGAGAGGTATGAAGTAAAGCCACGTACTGTTGAGGATCACAGGTAACTGAGCACCCTAACACCTGGATAACAAGTCTTCAAAGGGCCTGCCATTCAGTCCGGTCTCCATATCTGGCATATTGTCCATTCCAGCCCTGAACCTTTCTATTTCCCTCAGCACTTTATGTAACTCTAGCATCCTTTACTTTGGCACTAAGCAAAAAGATAATACTTCTCAAATTTTGCCGCATATTGGAATCAGCTGGGAAAGTAACAGGCCACTCAGACTCTGCATCTGGGTCTGCGGACATGACTTTGTGGGTAAAAGGCTTGCTGAGTAGGCATAATAAACCTGAGTTTAGTTCAGCAGTGCTAAGAGGGGTGATGGAGACAGGAAGGCCCTGGGACCTTCTGGCCAGGTCACTGTCAGACCTTTTCTGAAAACATAAAGTGAGAAGAGATAGAGGGAGACAGTAATATCAACATCTGGCCTCCATAGGGGAGCGCACGCGCGCACACGCACACCTGCATTTTCCTAAGTCCCCAGGTGACGACGACATATGTGTCCCTGTGTTGAGGACTTTAGAAAACGGGACCAGCTACAAGAAAAGCAACATGTTTTCAGTAAAAGAAGATTGCACCTGACCTCTCAGAGTTCTTTAACACTGGACCAGAATTACTGCAGCATTAGGGAAGCCGGAACTAGAGAGGTTAAAACGCCCTGTGAGAAGTGCTGTACGTCAGTGGTCATTCAACATTGCATGGGGCTGTGGGGGACGGAGAAAGGGAAGTGGGTTAGGGAAGGAAACACACACAGTGTGTGGGAAAAACCCGAGTGGGGGATGGCAGAACTAATCTGTTGGAAATTGTTCAAGGAGGCTGGGCAGTGGTGGTGCACCCCTTTAATCCCGGCTCTCGGTAGGCGGACTCGGGGAGATCTCTGTGAGTTCCAGGTCAGCCAAGGCTACACAGAGAAACTCTATCTTAAAATCAAACAAACAAACAAACTGTGCAAGGAAGAACATACTGATTGAATCCTCAGTTTCACAGATACCCTCAAATCATTCTAGGTCGTAAGGAACAATGTGAGTTGATTAAAATAAATAAATAAAGTCAGGTAGGTAGCTTCTGTTACAGCTTTCCATTTGAGGGGAAAGTGATCCTAACTGCTCATTAAATGATAGCTGTGGGCAAGGAGCTGTGAGCCAGAACAGGACAGGAGGGGGGAGGGAGGGGTTCTCCTGCTCCCAGAAGACAGCAGCTTAATATGCTGCCACAGTGAAAATCCTACAGCAGTGGCCGAGGACCTCTGTGAAAGCTTTTTGGAAACAAAACCAATTATCCCTTTTCAGAGAGCAATGATGCAGCCACATCTGGAGTGGTGTGTACGGTTCCATTTCAAATCTCCAGAGACTCAAAGGCGACAGGAGAGCCAGAGAAGAGCCGCAAAGACCTTCCCATGGCTGCTGTCAGAGACGGGCTGCGAAGACAAAGAAGGTTAGGAGGCTAGGCCCAGAGGTGATACAATCAAAAACATTGGTAAGAAGGAAGCACCCATTCAACCCCAGTGCACAGACTGAGCGTACACATGGGATTTCAAAAGAAGCAGGATTTAGGACATCCAAAGGAAAGATTGCCTGGGTAGCGAGTGTTGCAGGCCTGTAAACCCCAGCACTTGGGAGGGGGAGAAGGAAGATGGAGAGTTCAAGACCAGCTTGGGCTACAGGAGACCCAGCCTCAAAAACGAATGAATGAGGGGCTGGAGAGATGGCTCAGTGCTTAAGAGCAGTTGCTGCTCTTGTAGCAGATGCAAGCCTGGTCTCCAGCACCCATGTCAGGTGGCTCACAAAAGCCTCTAAGTTCAGCTCCAGAGGGTCTGATGTCCCCTTCTGGCTTCCGGAGGTGGTTGTATGCGCACACACGAGTGTGCAAACACACACACACACAAACACACACACACACACACACACACACACACACACACACACACACACACACATCACTGGCTGGTCCGGAACACTCACTATGTAGATCAGGCTGGCTTCAAACTCACAGAGATGTACCTGACTCTTCCTCCTAAGTACTGGAATTAAAGGTGTGCGCCATCACGCCTGGCTGCAAACAATTTTATCACAGTAACATTAGCATGAAACACTGTCATTTAAAAATTGTCATAGTGATAGATACAGAAGGGAGCCTCCTCACTGAATTATAATCAGGGTTTTCCCCCCCTCAAGATAGGATTAGGATTGAATGTGGTCCAGGCTGGCCTCTGATTTGATTTGTAGCTGAGGATAGCTCAGAACACCTGATTTTTCTGCCCGTCTTCCAAGTGCTGAGATTACAGGCACGTGCCACCATGTTTGGCTTCCCTTCTATGCTATATTCTCCCTGCCTTTCTGGTGATCTCGCCAAGGCTTGCTCTCCCCTTTCTCAACCCAGCTTAAATGCTGCTTGGGGATAGTTTTGTTTGTTTGGTTTTTTTGTTTTTTTTGTTGTGGTGGTAGTGGTTGCTGTTTTGGGACAGGGTTTCTCTGTGTAGCCCTGGCTGTTCTGGAACTCACTCTGTAGACCAGGCTGAGTCTCGAACTCACAGAGATTAGCCTGCCTCTGCCTCCCAAGTGCTGAGATTAAAGGTGTGCACCACCCCTGCCCGGCTTTTATTTTGTTTTTGAGATAGTCTTGTTGTGTAGTGAGATTGACCTGGAACTTACTGTCTAGACTGGGCTGTCCTTGAACTTGTGTGATCCTTCTGCCATTCAGGCATGTTCCCTGATGCTCAGCTGGGGTGACTGTTGGGTGAACACATGGATCTTTGATATAGAGCAGAACTCTTTATCCAGCCTCCATCTTCCCCTGGTGCCTATATCTAGGCTCACATTCTCCTTATCCAGTGGCTACACATTACCTGGCTACACATCCTATCTGCACACCGTCTGTCCGTCAGAATATGAGCTGGCAATCAGGTCTGGCATCTAGAGCATCAACCAGGACTATATGAACCCCCAAGGTCCCAGCCACTCACCCACAGTCACCATGGTGTGAGTCTCAGCCTGCTTCCTGTAAGGGCTTCTTGGAACTAGACTGCTGAAGTCCCTCCCTGCTGGCTGGACCTCCACTAAGATCTCCTGGTTGATGACCAACTGCCCATTTCCACCCCATTCTATTTATTCAGTGTCCCTCTCCTCAGCTGGTCCTGTCCAGGCTAAATGACCCCTGGCTCTGCAGTATCCCTTTCTTGCTAAGTAACTCTTGCACACTTACCCAAACCCTCGGTGTCTGCCAGGTTTGTGTTAGGAGAGGGGGCTGGTCCTGGTGTGGAATCAAGATTGGGGTCCAGGGGCAAAGTCTCAGCCCATGCTATTTTACTCCCACACTCTGAAATATGTCACACATCAGCTTCTCTGTTCTCTTCTTTTTTCTTTTTCTGTTCTTTCTGAGGAGAGTAGGCTCATCTCCTTTGCCTTAGAGATCGCTCTCCTCAGCCATCACTGTGGAAAGCAGAGGGTCAAGGAGGCCTCCAATCCTTGTCTAGTTCAAGCTGGGTTTGTGGAGCAGAGGGGCTGCCATTCGGGGTGCTGGTCCTAAGGAAAAGTTCCCTGGAGCTCTCAGCTGCATTGGTCAGTGGTGTTTCCTTTGTGATCTCTCAGAGCAAAGGTATAGGTAGGCGAGGCCTGGGGACAGGACCGCTTGCCTCTCTGGATGCTACACAGGTCCAGTGTGAGTAAAAGGCCGTGGGATAAAGCATGATCTGAGTCTTGAGAGAGGGAAACTGAACACATGATAACCAAGTAGACATTGGGAGTCATTGCCTCAGACCTCCGTGCATTAGAGACAGGACACAGAGGCCAGGAACCCAGCTCTCCAAGCTTGGTGTCTCCTGACGAAGGAATCTGTGTGCATAACTCCTGTTACATTAACTCCGACCTTTCTGAGTCATTTCCCAATCTGATTAGGGCTCGGGGTATCAGAGGCAGTCGGATGCTGTACAATTAACAGGATCACCACAGGGAACATGTCAGCTTGTAGACACAACCTCGAATTTTCAGAGATCACTTTCCCCAGTTCCAGGGAACAGGAGTATAAAACCAGAGGTTGAACTTGCATGGAGGGGGCTGGAGAGATGGCTCAGTGGTTAAGAGCATTGACTGCTCTTCCAAAGGTCCTGAGTTCAAATCCCAGCAACCACATGGTGGCTCACAACCATCCATAATGAGATCTGACGCCCTCTTCTGGCGTGTCTGAAGACAGCTACAGTGTACTTACATAAAATAATAAATAAATCTTTAAAAAAAAAAAAAAAAAAAAAAGGAACTTGCATGGAGGCATACACCTGTGATCCTAGCACTTGAGAGGCTCAGGCAGGAAGATCACAAGTTCAAGGCTGGTTCAAGGCCAGCCTATGCTACACAGCAAGATTTCAGTGGAAGAAAGGGAGGGGGAAAGGGAGAAAGGGAGGGGGAAAGG
>JAPYYD010003190.1:0-14440 GCA_028551405.1 Uromys caudimaculatus
CTGGGTCCTCAGGTAGTATTATGTCCATTTTTCTGAGGGTCCACCAAACTGATTTCCAGAGTGGTTGTACCAGCTTGCAATCCCACCAACAATGGAGGAGTGTTCCTCTTTCTCCACATCCTCGCCAGCATCTGCTGTCACCTGAGTTTTTGATCTTAGCCATTCTGACTGGTGTGAGGTGGAATCTCAGACTTGTTTTAATTTGCATTTTCCTGATGACTAAGGATGTTGAACATTTGTTTAGGTGCTTCTCAGCCCTGCGAATTTCCTCAGTTGAGAATTCTCTGTTTAGGTCTGTTCCCCATTTTTTGATAAGGTTATTTGGATTCCTGGAGTCTAACTTCTTGAGTTCTTTGTATATGTTGGATATTAGCCCTCTATCAGACGTAGGATTGATAAAGATCTTTTCCCAATCTGTGGGTTACCATTTTGTCCTATTGACAGTGTCCTTTGCCTTACAGAAGCTTTGCAATTTCATGAGGTCCCATTTGTCAATTTTTGATCTTAGAGCACTCAGTCACAAAAGAACGAACATGATATGTACTCACTGATAAGAGGATATTAGCCAAAACGTTCGGAATACCCAAGTTTCACTTTACAGTAACTGCTGGACTGAGAGTGATGTCCCAGATAGAGGAGTTGGAGAAGGGACTGAAGGAGCTGAGGGAGTGGCGGCCCTATGGAGGGAGCAACAGTGTCAACTGGCTTGACCCCCCTGGTCCTCATAGAGGCTGGACCACCAACCAAAGAATACACATGGAGGGACCCATGGTTCAGACCACATATGTGGCAGAGGAGGGCCTTGTTGGCCCTCATGGGAAGGAGAGGCCCCAGTAAAGGGGAATGTCAAAGTGGGAATATGGGAAATGGGCAGGCGTGTGGGTGGGAGGTGGAATTCCCTCATAGAGGTGGGGGAAGGGGAGGGGATAGGTGGTTTCCAAAGAGGAGACCTAGAAAGGGGGAAACATTGGAAATGTAAATAAAGTATCAAAAAATAAAAAAAAAGAAAACGAAAAAGAAAAAAAATAACTTAGATACATATGCAGAGGTGCCTTGCTATGGCAATCTGAATGGAACTTTGTTACTGAGAGTCTTCTATCTTGCTTTTGGTACTGCTGAACATGGAAAAAGTGTTAGATGCTAGCCCAAGTTCTTGTCTATTGAGCCAAAAGATATGTGCCCACTCCACCTCATCACTTTCTGTCTTATCCTCCCCCATTTCCAAACCTTCTTACCACCTCAGGCTCAAATCAATGAAGTGCTGCTTTACAACTGCTGAATAATAACTGACTCTCTCTTGCTTTACACACACACACACACAAAACTCATATACACAAATGCATGCTCATACAAACAGGCATGCTTGCACACACACAGCGATGCTCACACACACAGGCACATGCACACATGAGTACATGCTCTATTCCGTGTGCATGTGCATGTGTTCATGCACGTGCGCATGCGTGTGCACACACACACACACATACACATACACACACACACACACACACAATCATGCTCACAGTACTGACTATAGTATTTAAGCAAGTAATGTTTCCCCCATTGGAAAGATTTCTTGGAGTAGTTGTGACTTGAGTTGGAAATCAAAGGATGGAAATTATGGGTAACAAAAGAAGAACATGGAGTTTATTTCAGGGAAAAGACATTAAAATTTGCATAATATCTGAGGGATGGAGTGAGGCTATCATTAGAAGACATGGCTGGTGTTAATTTCACTGGCTTCAAGGACACAAACAAAGGCCAGAGTGGAATATGTTTTCAGTTAATACAAAAGATACACTAAAATTCATACTTAGGAATTTGAACTAAATACTCTTGGTAGATAAGTTGGGGTTACACATACAATTAGTTCCTGTCAAGAATTAAACAGGCTTATATGTAAGATGGCAGTCATTCTTTTTGATTGGTGACTTGCAGAGAGAACTATCTCTCCCCCAACTCCCACATCCATCTGGCCCCAACCTTATTCTCTGTCAATCTAAGTCAAATTTAAAATAAGAAAAAAAATTGTGTCATTGACGTTGTCTATTTTTTGCTAGTTATGTCTAGCTCCTCAACACTGACTATGATTAAATCAAATGTTCAAATAACTGCTAATGGTCTTACTGTGATTTAAGTTAAAGTGTTTTAGTCTTGCTCAACACATGTTCAGCATATATTTGGTGTCTTCCTGCACGTCTGAAATTGGGATGGCAGCTGGGACTTGGAATAAGAACAAAACAGGAAAAGGCTCAAACTCAGCTTGAGGCCACCAGATGAGCAATTCTCAACTGGTGGGTCACTGCACCTTTGAGGAGTTTGAACAACTTTTATCGGAGGTGTATACGACCATAGGGGCAAGACAGACATTTGCATCACAAATCAAAATAGTAGCAAGATTACAGTTATGAAGTAGTAACAAAATAAATTTCATGGTTGGGGGTCCCAACAACATGAGGAACTGTATTAAAGGGTCTCAGCATCAGGAAGGGTGAGAACCCCTGCACTAGAGGAAAGAGATGTCGGTAAATGTTCCAAGAGAGATGTGAGAAACTGGAACAGTACAAGTCACACAGAGGGTAGGTGGGTGGGGTCAGGGGAAGGGGTTTGGTTTTTGGAAGTACTTGTTGATTGACAACCTCTTCCTCTTATGATGGAGATTCTGTTCCTTCCTGCTTTTCCAAGGCCTTTGAACTCTTTTCTTGTTTTTTTCATTTCTTTCTGAGGTTCCTCTTTCAATAAGATTGTTGGCATTGATGTGTTAAACACATGTAGAATATTTGCTACCCCATAAATAAAAAGGCTTAGTCAGTGCTATGTTTGTCTTTCAATTGTGCACACATGAGTTCCATCCTTACAACCCATGTGAAAAGAAAACAAAATGGTGGGTAATACTAGCAATGCTGAGAGGCAGAGATGGACAGGTCCCTGAAGCTTGCCTGCTTGGCAAGGCACTAAGTCTTTGAGAGATCTCCTTCATAAAAAAGGTGGATGGTATCTAAAGAATGATACCCAACTTGTTCACAAACCTGTAACTGCATGGGCACATACATGCACTTACACATGGGCACCTGTACATACATGAAATGCACACACATACATATACACAGCACCCCTTTTAATCCCATCATCTCTGCAACCATTCGTTATCACTCCCTTCTTCCCCTTTGGTAGTCTTTTCTGCTTCTTTGGACATACACTTTTGAATTTCTTCTAATAAGTTTTTAGCTGGTCCTCAGTATTTCATTAACTTCTACTGTTAGGAATTCTAGTGATTCCTTTGTTGCTAGTTCATGTGATTTCTGTCTTGGAGTCTTCAGTGATATTCCCCAGAATGCAGTCCTGTTTCCTCTGAGCTCTTCTTTCTTAGTTGTCACATGCCATGGCATCCAAGCTTCAAATTCACCAGGCTTGGGCTTTTCTCCAAACCAGTGTTACTTCTCAGTCTGTTGGGAGTTTGTCTTAACCCTTTTTCTTCAGCTTACTGTAAATCCCACTTTTCTCCTTACTTTGTACTTTCCTAGGACGATGTTACCTTTGCCCTGGTTTAAAAGACTCATTATGCCATTGGTCCTCAAATGGTAGCATTAGTTTTTCTCACTCCCTAATTAATAATCCACATATGAATATATTATTCTCTTGAAATTTGCACTTGGATGCCATGGGGTATCTCAGCCTTAACACAAGAGGCACAACTTGGTTCCTTTCCCACTTACTTTTGCTTTTCCCATGAATTTCTTCCACTTCTGTTTATGCTCATTTCCTCAACTCAAAATGATTCCCTGGTTCTTTTCTTTCCCTTAATCCCTGCATCAGAAACATAAGCACTATCTTCTCTACCTCTCAAACAAAGCCTTAACTTGTGTGTTGTTTCCTCTCTTCTTTATTCACTGCTGAGAAATAAGGCTAGAGCCACACATATCCAGCCTTCTCCCCCTCAGCTACACACAGCCTGTGAATACTTTCTTCACCCCCATCAACACCATTGGCACACTTCTTTTAGACAAAGCCCTAGCATTCCAACCAGTTTTCTTGTTCCCCACCACCCACATTCAGCTTTCTACCTTGTAACTTGAATTATCTTTGAAAAAATGTCCACCAAGGCCTTGCAAGATGGCATATACTTATAATTTTAACACTTGAAAGTCAGAGGTATGAGTATTGCTGTTCCTTTAAGACCAGCCTGGGCTACATAGCAAGACTAGGTCTCAAACAATGAACCAAAAGAAACAATTAAGCACATTATGTTTGTTATACACTCACTCCTTTTCAATGCCTCTACAATCTGACTTCTTTCCTGTTGTCACAAATCTGTATCCGTCTCTCATCTGTCACTCATCTCTAGTCTGGGGCATCCTGATGAATGTTCAGCAGGCTTTCTGAATGGAGGTAGAGTGGGAGAGATGATTGGACATTGACTGAAAGAAACCCTAATTTAAAACGTTTGTCTATTTCTCTGGTGTAAATCTCTCTCCCATGCCTAATTGAAAACTATCAATGTCATATCAACTAGTTCCCAGAATCCTGAGAATGCAATAGCCTTTCTTTACCCAGAATAAATGACCCTGTACCTTGTGTGGATTTCACTGCAAAACTCTACCCACCTTGATCTTCATTTATTTTCTCAGGTACATTACTTGAGAAAAGCACCCATTTCAGGTGATAGATTCTAGTTCTTTCTCTGTCTGAAATTCCTTCCTTAATATTGAATTCTCCTCTTAATATAGCACAAGAACATTATCACTACTCATGTCTCATTGGAGTTCAGAGCCCCCTTGTTGAGATTTTCTTTGAAAATCTTACAAGTTATCATATTATCATCCTCTCATGTATCACCCAGTAGTAATCCTCTTTGAATGATTTACCATTTGATGTTTGCCTAACATATATATTTATTTATATTCTTTTTGCCTGGCTGGAATATCTTCTCTATAACCCCAGGGACCTTATCTATCATGCACACTGTGTTATCCTCAGTGCTAGGAGTGGTGCCCAACACCTAGTGCTCAATTTGAAAAACAAATCAATGAATAAAATAACATTTCCAGCACAATTGATTTTTGCTTGCTTACATGGTCTTAGTAATAACTCCAAAATCATATTTCTCAAATATAATTTGATTTTTTTTCTCTCTCTTTCTTTCCATTTTGCAGATACTCATTTCCTACCTGGCAAAACTGTGCTTATCCCTTCGCTCTTTAAATCTCAAAATATTTTTATCCCTCTTGGCTCTAATCAAGCTCCTGTACCACCACACCTTTTCTACAGCAGTAATTTGTCACCTTCCTAATGCTAAGACCCTTCAATACTGTTCCTCATGTTGTGGTGACCCAAGCCCATAAAATTATTATATTTATATTTCATAATTATAATTTTGCTACTGTTATGAATCATAATATAAATATCTGATATGAAGGATATCTGACATGCAGCCCCTACCTCAACAGGTCTCCACAGTGTTGAAAACCAATCCCAGAGCCTCCTTCTACTAGGAGAGTACTACTTAATTGTAGTATTCTACAAATAAGCCATTCTCCCAGTGCACTACCCTGTTTTATAATAAAGATTTTAATTAATGGTGATTCTAGGCCATAATGTTCCTCATTTATAAATGCTACACTAGCAAGCAGCCTATGTCTATTGTGTTCTTCCCTGGTCCTGTGAGTTTGCATTTACATCTTTATTTAATACTTTCAAAGTCTGTATAGTCTTCCAGACCCTTGATTCTGAGTTCCTATAGTTCTAGTAGAGACTTGAACCTCCTGTATTATCCACTAATACTATTTTCTTGAAGACTTATTTTTTAAAATTTTTATGTATGTATGTCTATCTCTTGAGTGTACATATGCACATGTATGTAGTTGACCAGAAAACATCAGAAAATCCAGAAGAAAGCCTTGAATCCCTTGGAGTTACAGACAGTGATATGCTGCCAGATATGGGTGCTAGGATCTGAACTCTGGTCCTTAAAAGATCAGCAAGCACCCTTAACTGTTGAACTATCTTTCTAATCCCTCCACTGAGATTCTTGAGTAATTTTATGGACAGAGTACATATTTAGTGAATGTTGTAACAGTAAATATTTAAAAGCTGCTCTATGCTCCCGATGGGTGTGCCCAAGAGCTCTGGATTCACAAATAAAAGACACACGCGCCCAGAGTTTTTTTTAAATATGCCTACTCATTCAATGGCTGGGCCACTCCTGAACCTCCAAGTGGCTAACACTTGATATTTCTGAGTTAATATTTGCTAAATCTATATTTCATCTCTACTATCCCAGATACAATTGGGAAAGTGGCCCCTGGGGCTCCTTCCCTGACTCTTACATGTCAGTGGGCTCTTATGTCTGATCTCTCTGCTTTCCCCTCATGGAGAGTCTGCCCTTTCTTCCTCACTTTGTCCCTTCTTTAGGAAATCTAACCCTGCCCAACCATTGGCTGTTAGTAACCAATCAGGGACAAGGGACTTTCAGTGTCTGCACATGTAGATTTCTGTGTGATTTTGGGAGCCGAATTAAGACAAAGTATTAGAACCAATCCCCAAGAGAATGTTTGTTAACTAGATATATTTTTATACTGCTCAAGGGCACATGAGCTGAACTGTCTTTGGATTTCTTCTGTAGATTATGTCCTTCCTTGACTTGTGCTCTGGAAGTCTCATGTGTATACATTATATTAAAAAGTTCTCATCCCTACAGGGTATAGCTTAGTTGATGTAATACATCTTATAAATCTGAATCAGATAAGAGGAAGGGAAGAGAGGTAAGGAAAGGGGTCAATATTTTTCTACATAGCATGCTCTATGGTTCTTCCCCATTGCCTCACTTTCTGTAAATATTGTTAATCCGTGTATTTAACTCCCCTGTTAAGTAAATGTAATAACTTGTCCAGTCTGAGAATGCCTTCTATTTACTGCTTAATTGCATAGGATTTTTTTCCTTTTCCATAGGGCCTGAGCCATGTTTTAGTACACAATTTGAATTCCAACTCTGTTGTGAACTTTCCTTTAATTACTTCTGATAGAAACAAGACTCAACAAAATGCAACTCAATTAAGTATAACCATGCTATCTCTTTATGGATTGAAATTCCTCTGTCTATGACAAAGGGATTTCTGTCTCTGATAGAAATTAAATTTTCGGAAAGAAGACCAATGACAAGCTACTTTAAATATATGTCTGAGTCTTCTTTGTTCATGACAACCATTATTGGGCATGTTACTGTCATTTCTCACCTGGCTAATGTCATTTCTCCCCTGGCAGATGACCACTCCAAGGATTTCTGTCATTAATTAAACTGAACTTTCGATAGATCTTGAGTCTGTTCTCTGTGCCACATTCGGAGTGATGTTCATTAGATACAATGCTAATCACACTTTATTGCTATATCAGTTGTCTCACTGCTGTGACAACAGCCCTGATGCAAACACTTGAAGGTGGAATGGTTTGTCCTGACTTTAGTTCTAAGGGACACTGCCTATTAAAGTGCAGCAGGGTATAGTAGTCGGATCCTGAAGTGACTGGTCACGTCATATCCACAGCCAGGAAGTGGAGTGAGATAAGTGCCTTTGTAGAATACTACCATCTACATTTGAATTTCTTGCCTGAATAATCCCTCACAGACATGCCTCCAGATTTGTTTGCATGGTGATTCCAAATCCTATCAGGTTGACAAGCAAGATTACCTATCACCGCTCATCTCAAACACAGAAATACAAAGTTAGCACATGTGTCCTCTAATGACCTCTCCATGTCCTGAGGAAAAATGTTAAAGTCTTGACTTGATTCTAAATCTGTTGCTTGGTTTGATAATTCCAGCTTCTCCAGCTTTTCTCCTACTGTCCTTCCCTTGCTCCATTCACTTCGAAGACACCAGATTTCTCGTATTGTCCCAGGTTCCCCATATTCCCTGCTGACATGAGCCTGTGACACAGTCTCTGTTCCCAGGAATGGTCTTTTTTTTTTTTTTTTTCTTCATCAGTGATCTCTTGCTTATTTCCAGATCTTAGTACTTTCTTTATTCAGTATTCCTGACTTTCCCAGCTACGTCATATCTCTTTGTTTACAAATTTCTTCTCTTCATAGCACTCATTACAGTAGCAACCTTACATTTACTAGGGCAGTTATTGGTCTAATTAAATCCCCTTTAGCTTCTGAGCTCAGCAGATACCATGTCCACATTTGCTCAGTCTTATATGTACAAAGCCTGGAAATGCTTGGAACTTAATAAATATTTACGAAACACACAAACAATGATCCTGACCTAGTTCTAGTCGAGTGACTTGTATCTACTGAATTTCCTTCCGATTGCATTCATTATTTCTTTGATCAGTATTTCTATTTTAATCAGATCAGTAGACAAATCATTGTGACAAAAAGAGTACACTTTCACAAAATTATGTAAATATTCCAGATTCATAAAGCCGTGGTAAATGAAGGTAAGCAAAGAAAAAAAAAAACCGTAAGATAAGTGCTGTTAATATTTGGGAGCTCATTGATTTAAGCCTTTTTCTTTCTGTTATTCAGGAGTCCTTTGGATATAAGCAGCACTAAGTGAAGAAAACAGTTGGGATAAGAAGTGAATTTATTGGAAGGACCGTAACAAGGTCACATAATCAAACAAGAGACTAATACTCTAGTTATAGGAAGGCAAGGAGAGTCACTGGAACTGGAGTCTCTGATCCCATTACTATTCTCACTGTTTGTCTCTGTCTCTGTCTGGGGATCTTATTGGCTAAATATTATCTTGATTCAGATCCAGAACAAGGCAGCTGATATCACATGAAAATCTGATCAGACTTGGAGGAGGAATAGCCGCAAAAGAAACAAATGAACGAACAGACAACTAAAGGAAGAGGACTGAGCATACGGTGCAATGGTTGAGTGCTCTTCTAGCACGAAGAAGGCCCTGGGTTCAGTCACCAGCATGACCAGATCAAAAAGATAAAAATAAATTTAAAAATAAGTTTAATGATGAGACTTCAAAAATATATTTTTTAAAAAGCTTCGTAGGAAATAGCCATGACTGGGATAATGCACTTGTATGTATGCGCAGGTGCACGTGCTCTTCGTAGCATTTAGTCCGTGTAATGACTGATACAACTTAAGCATCTTTCTAAGGGTTGTTGGTTTTCTTGCACTATTGGAGGACAGGAAAATCAACCCTTGTCCTGGGCTTGGTAGGGAGGGGCACTTTTGACTGCCATCTTAATTTTTCAGTAGGGATGTCATCACCGACTATAAGGCAGATGTGGGGGGAGCATGGGATAGGGGAGCAGGCCTAGAGGGAATGCTGAGCGAAATATGATCCTGGATTTAGTCCGAAAGGGGGAAAGTCATTCAAAGAAGAGGCTAGCAGCCTAAATGAGCTCATTTCTGAGAGAGGAATCAGGAGTTAATGAATAAAGATAGAAGTCGGAATCTAAGGAGATAATTGGCCTTACTAGATAGAAGGTCTCTTGCCAGAACAGTACATCCTAAAAATGCTAATGCAAAGCCCCAGAAGATTGGGGCTGCATTAGATAAGAGCGGGCTCATCAGGGCTATTTGCAGAAAAGTCGTCAGGAAGGGCCCCAGAGCAGGGGTAGAAATCAGCAATCAGTCATGAGGAGGACAGAGGATGCCATTCATTTTCCTCAGGCTTCAGCCTCCTCCTGAGGTTTCCCGGGGTTGATGAGACCTCTGACTTCTGCTGCACCTCAGCGCAGTGACCACAGTGAGGCCAGCTCTTCTCCCATGTCCCCATGTGTCTCTACTGCAGGAACTGATCACCACAGTGAGAGGTAAGGGGACCTGTTCTCAGCTGCCAACCTCATGCCTCAGGTATGCTCTGCCCCCAGGGTGTCTCCAACCCTGACTCTGCAGACCAGGCCCCTGCCAGCCACCCCTCAGCAGCACCAGTAGCATTATTTAAATACAATTTCACATTTTATACTCTCATGGCAGGTAACATGATCTCAAATTCATGAGGCATCTGCTCTCTCCTCATCCATCCACTCTGGTGATAAGTTTTTAAGGGCTTTTTTTTTCTTTTCTAAAGACTTTAAATTTGAAGGTTTTTTTTTTTTTTTTCTTTTTCTTTTCTTTTTCACAGAAGTTTGGGAGACTTTGAAAAGTCATGCTCAGCAAAAAAAAAAAAAAAAAAAAAAAAAAAAAAAAAGTAATTTATACTCTCTCTAGTTAATAACCTCTTATGTGCTTTAATAATTTAAACCAATTATCAATGGGAAGGTCTATAGTGTATACTTCAATGATTGCTTTTCGTATATTTCCTCCTTTCTTCCATGCCGTATGCCACTTGTCCCCAATGTGTCTCTAGTGTCTATTATCTTTGCTACGCATATAAAATAACTTGCGCTAGCTAGGAGAACATGACCTTGACACGGAGAAAATCAGTCCTTTAAAGGATAGCTCAATTAAAATCTCGGGCCTCTGTTCCTGATTGGATTTCATTACTATTCATAAGACTGTGCCTTGCTGAGCCATGAGCTCAACCGGCCCTCAAGGAGGCTTTCAGAAAAGGTGCTTTAGAGTTCTCAGTGGGATATCTGCCTGGAACCTGTGGGTAAGGATCAAGAAGAGCTCATCAGTCTGACTTGACTTAGGGAGATTTAAATGTGCATGCCTGCTCCTCTGATAGATATGGGCCGCCATGAGGGGAAGTGGGTTGACAGGAATGTTGCTTCAGTATGGCCGAGCTTGAGTTAATGGTCTGAAATCAAAAAGCAAGTGATTATGAGCAACTACTTACTCATCTGTAAAATGGGTAATATGTTTCTTGTAAAGTTGAGAGTGAATATATACATTGTTGACTTTGTTTCCCAATACATAATAACCATCAAAACTTAGATCAGTACTTCTAAACCTTCCTAATTCAGTGACCCTTTAATATAGTTGTTCCTGTTCTGGTGATTTCCAACCATGAAATTATTTTTGTTGCCATTTCATAACTGTAATATTGCTATTGTTATTAATCATAATGTAAATATTTATTTTCTGATGGGTCTTTTAGGGGTCATGACCCATAGGTTGAGAAACACTGGCTTAGGTGATTATAACCAGATAAGCCAACGGGTTACTTTTTTTCCCTATGCTCAATGTTCTTAATGGCCAGTTATGACTGGCACAAATTTTATATCATCAAGCTTTGGATATTATAATTTGAAAATATGAGGAGGTGAAAGAAAAGTGCATTGGAGCAGGCAGCAGAGGTATTCTTAGAGATATTATGTACAGGAAGTTCAAACGTATTGGTAATGGATATGGAATCACTTTAGGATATAAAGATTTAGTCTAATCCCTAGTCAAGAGACAGGCTGTCTTCGTTTGGGTTTCTATTGCTCTGATGAAACACTATGACCAAAAAGCAAGTTGGAGAGGAAAGGGTTTATTCAGATTGTGCAGCCATGACATAGTTCACCATCACAGGAAATCAGAGCAAGATATCAAGCAGGACAGGAACCTGGATGCAGAAGCTGATGCCAAGGTCAGGGAGCAGTGCTGCTTACTGGCTTGCTGCCCATAGAGTGCTCAGCCTTCGTTTGTAGATCCCAGGACTACCAGGCTAGGGGTAGCACTACCTACAATGGGTTGAGGCCTCCCTCATTGATCACTAATTAAGAAGATGCTCTACAGTCTTACCTACAGCTCAATCTTGTAGAAGTGTTTCCTTAATTGAGATTCCCACCTTTCGGGTGACTTTATCTTTTGTCGATTTGACATAAAACTATCCAGCACAGACATAATGGGTAAAACATTTAATTAAAAAAAGATAAAACATCATGACTAATCAGATGACTAGAATGGGTATCACGGGCAGAATCTATTCATATATTATTGTAAGACTTTAGAAAGGAGACCCAATGTGCAATGTTTGAACAAGAATTCCCCACAGGCTCACATATTTGAATGCTTGGCTCCCAGTTGCTGGGATTGTTTCTGAGATGCAGGTGGTGTGTCACTGGAGGTCGGCTTTGAGGATTCAAAAAGCCATGCCAGGTGGAGTTGCTCTCTGCCTCCATCTTGAGGATCAGATACAAGCTATCAGTTACTGATCGCCTGCTGCCATGCTCCTACAGTGATGGCTAGGGATTAATCCTCTGAAAATATAAGCATGCCTCCCATCGAAATGATTTATAAGTTACCTTAGTCACAGTGTCTCCTCATAGCAATAGAACAGTAACTAAGCCAGCAGAGATATATGCCTTGTGCATAGCAGTAACTATTTTAAAGGCAGCTCCTGACTTCTTTTTCCTATATAACTGGCTCTGCTGCTACATCAGGAATATTACGTGAAGCTGAGTATGTGTGGCATAAACACATAATACACGTATGTATAAACAAGGAATGCTTTCAGAGGCAAGTACATATCAAGAAGAGAGGAGAGGATGGGGATTAAGAACCTGGCAGTTTGAGTGGGTGTTTTCTAGTAACCTCTCCAATATCCAGCTACCCTTTGAAAACCCTGTCCTTTCTGGAATATTCTAGTGACTCTAACTAGGGCAGAGTCTTAGAACTTGAACACTGTCAGTATCAGAAGCTTGATCATTTATGAGCAGAGCAACAGCTTGTACATTTCAGGACTTTTAACAGTATCTTGATTTGTCCCTTCTAAATACAAGCAGTGATTTCTCAATAGTGACAATAAAACATGCATTCAAAAACTGCCAAGTATCTCTTGAGTGAGGATATTATCCAGCTGAGGGCCACTGCTCTAGAGAATGATAACTGGGGAGAAGGATATTCCTGGAAACTTTCCTATCTGCTGTCCAAAGACTCTGACCCAAGTTCTGTTGAGGTTGAGGTTTGATTTATTGGGATGGGTTAGGTACCATGATGTAAAAGTCCCATGTCTCTAGCAGAGTCAAGGCAGAGGTGACAATCTATTAAGTGATTTTCAGATGAAGAAAACTTTACCCCAAGTTTAATGTCCCGTTCATTATGGCCTCTTTTTAGTATGCAATCAAGCATCATCCCGTGATCTCTAGTTGAATCAGTCAGGGGTAGGTCTATTTGCAGAATGGTTGTGCTGATTGTATGCTTGGACCTTTATTTCTGTTTTCAGTGATGCTCTGTTCTATGTGGATGATGAAGAAATCCTTTGTGTTTCTACAGAGGCAGTTATAACGGCGTGGTTTATAGAGTAATGGACACATTTAACAGTGCCAGCCTTATGCAGTGTTGGATGAGGTTAAATATGAATCTTTTGTAATTGTTCTAACAGATCCATGTTTGGTAGGGTCATATGAAACTGTCATTTTCTCTTCCAACACCCAAGCCCATGCTAAGTTCTGGCAGGTGAATGTACACCTCCAAAACACTTTTCCTAAGACAGAGCAATTGCTCTTGAATGTAATTGCTCACTAAGTTTTCTTCTGCATATTAAATGCTTCAACAGCTTATTATTAATTAATTCATTCATTTATCTATTTATTTATTACATTGCTAAGATTAAACCCAGGATTTTGTGAATGGTAGGCAACACACACTTCCAGATAGTGACAGATATAATCTTTGAAACTGACTTTCCTAGTCAAAACATTTGGTAACTGTCCTGCATCCCCCTCCCCTACCTTGGGTCTTTGATAAAATGTGGTGACTCTGTCTTAGAGCCTACTGTCAACAGCAGCTCTTAGGTGACACATTAGTCTGGATCACATTGAAAAGAATACACACATGCAAATGCACACACACACGCGCACGTGTGCACATACACATGCACAATGCTCCCTTTCTTGATTCAGGCTTATAATTTCCATTTCTGCATTGTAATGTCTTCAGTGTGTCCAATGTAACCTATTATCACCTAGCTTTCTTAAATCAGTACCTTAGTTAGGAAACCAAACTTTTATGAAGACTATGTCAAAGCTAGAGACACCACAGGTACAATAAAGGTTCCAAAGCTCGCTTCCTTTTCAGCTTCTGTCTTGTCATTTTTCCAATGGATAAATTTCTTTGAATTAATTTCCCCATCATTTGTGTCTCTAGTCTAGATGGGATCCTTGAAATAAGAACTGAAATCCTTGAGGGTATTGCTGTAGGGAATTTGTAGAGAACATAGACTTCAGAGTGACAAATCAACTGTTCCAGTGTGTATAATAGTCAAATGTTCAAACTGAGTTCAGGCTTTGAGGGAGCTGGACTTGATACACATGAACTTTGAGCTCAAAAGATAGAGAACAATGGCACTACATGGCCTTAAAGTGTCAATTATAAAAAACCATGCTATGGTATTGGTACAGTGACAGGCAGGCGGATCAATGGAATAGAATGGAAGACCCAGAAATGAACCCACACAACTATGGTCACTTGATTTTCGACATAGGAGCTAAAACCACCCAGTGGAAAAAAGACAGCATTTTCAACAAATGGTGCTGGTTCAACTGGTGGTCTACATGTAGAAGAATGAGAATTGATCCATTCCTATCTCCCTGTACAAAGCTCA
>JAPYYD010003193.1:0-14433 GCA_028551405.1 Uromys caudimaculatus
TCTGACATGCTGTCCTGCAAATCCTCCAAACATGATTTTACCAGTTTCCACAAAGACATGGTCCCCGTAATGAGGACGAGTACGGCCGATACAATAAAGATAGCTTCTATTGCGTCAGCCAATTGTGGAGGAAGATGAGAGAGAAGCTCACGGACAGACATACCTCTCAGAGCTTGCCTCTGGTCCTGCAGTTCTGAATCCACTCCGCAGAAGCGGAGGGTCTCCTCGGCGCCGGCGATGATGAAGTCGCTACGTTCCCGGGTTTCGGCACCAGTTGTCCTGCGCGCTGTTTGGTCTCGCCAGCAAGAACCCACGCGGACACACGGATCCTTCTGCAGCAATGCGTTTATTGCATGATGAAAAGAGGAAAGACCCCGGGGCCCCAGAATGGCGCTGTTATATAGCCCCGAGGCAGCGTGTCCTCCATTGGTTGGCGCGCCCCGGGAGTGGGAGGTGATTACTCATGTACACCCATAATGTGCTTCGGGGGTTTTCCCGCGCTATCTGTAAGTTTCCTTAGAGCGACAGCGGAGGTCAGCGCCATCTTGTAATGGCGAATACTCTAGCCGCTCCTTACATTTCTTCATTCTGTATGTTTAGTGTTTTGATTATTACATACAAAGAGACTTGATATTCTGGTCTAATTTATTTGGTGTGCTGTATGTCTCTTGTTCCTTTATATGCAGCTCCTTCCTAATGTTAGGGATATTTTATTCTATAATTTCACTAGAATGACATATTCTGATCATTGGTATGGGTTTCTTTCCCTTCCTCTTTCTCTAATATTCTTAGATTTGATCACTTAATACTAATACCAAATATCCTGAGGTGGTATGAGGTGGTATTTTGGTGGTTTGTGTGTGTGTGTGTGTGTGTGTGTGTGTGTGTGTGTGTGTGCTTGGATTTCTTTTAGATTTAGCATTTTCTTTGACCATGTATTATATTTCTTCTATCTTCCTTTCAATGGCTAAGCCTCTCCTGTCTTTTATCCTATTTATGAGGCTTCATTCTGAATTTGTAGTTTAGTTCCTAAAGTTTTCATTTCCAGATTTCTTTCAGTTTTGGTTTTCTTTATTGTTTCTATTTCCATTTTTATGTCTTCAACTATTTTACTCATTTTTATTTGTCTTTTAATATTTTCATAGATTTCTTTAAGGAATTTATTCATTTCCTCCTTTAGGACCCTCTTTCATATTAAAAAGGATATTTTAAGCTTTTTATCATTTAATTCAGCTCTGGTATTATTCTAAGGGCCTGCTGGGATAGGGTTCCTGGTCTCTAGTGGAGAAATATTTTCTTTGGCATTATTGATTGTGGTTCTGTGTTGACATTTAGATATCTGAGTTTAGGAAAATTGCAATTCTGGAAGGTGATAGTTGTCTTTTTGAGTGGATAATTTTTCCTTGTTATTTCTTGCCCTTTTTGATTCTTAGAAGGATGCTGTGACTGTGTTTTGTGTGGTAAGGTATTATTCTGGGATCTTGCACTTGGTGGTCACTTGTAGTCCTTGGTAAAATGTGTTTCTGGTTACTGGGGAGCTGACACTTTGGAACAAGGATAGTCTGTGGACATGTTAAGGGAATCTTCTGGTTGTAGGATAATATGGTGTTCTACCCGGTTCTTCTAAGCCCCCTAGGGATGAAGGAGGGGTAAAGAGATGCCAAAAACATGTAATCTGCTACAAACCTGGAGTTGAGAGTTCAGGATTAGGTATGGAGGAAAGGAGACAGAATGAAGATATGATTCTAGTCTGCATGGTTTAGGTGCCTAATTAATTACCTGATGTGTTTGTCTTGTGGATTCCCAGGGAACACCTGCTGGAGCTGGGAATTGTAAGGGCATAATGAGTGGGAAGGAATTTAGGAAGAGAAGACATTTTTGATCCAATAGAAATGAGGGCAGAGAAGTTGTGGAGGAAACCACATGTTTTCTGCTACAGAACTGAGGATGAGATAGAGGACTTTGATTTAGTAGAGAGGATGAAGAAGTTAAAAGTTAGACTACCTGATTCCTGCAGGGTGACAAGAATATCCAGAGAAAATGGCTCCTGAAGGTAGAATCCAGGATAAAGGGAAGCATTAAAGGAAGAAAGGTTGTAGGGAAATATGTGTGTGATCCACTGGAGACGGGAACAGGGATGGAGGAGAGGATTCAACAGGTTTTCTGCAACAGAACTAGAGACGAGACTGGTGGATTAGATTTGTAGGGAAATGGGAGATGCTAAGTTCTGTTATAAGGCTACTTTTCTCACTGGCTAGAATGGCATGCAGGTACCTAGGGAATGCCTGCTGTACTTGGCAGCTAGGATAGTGCACTGAGTGATATGAAGGAAATAATTAAGTCTACAACAACAAAAACAAAACTAAGTAAACACACACACACACACACACACACACACACACACACACAAAGACATATGAGCACCATCAACATCAAAATATAAGAAATTAACAAAAACTGGTCATTAATATTTCTGAATATCAATGGACTCAATTCCCCAATTAAAATACACTGGCTAACAGAATGGATTCAAAAACAGGATCCATCATTCTGCTGCACATAAGAAACACACATCAGCATAAAAATAGACATTACCTCAGAGTTTAACCATATTTTATGTTTATGTCTTGAGATTATTTTAAAGGAGGTTCTCAGGAATTTTCTGTCTTCCTGTAACTGTAACATTCCATGATCCAAATCAAAGTAAATGATTTAATTTCCACTAAATATTATCTGAATGCTTTATATTTTATCTCTTATGAGTATATAAAATTTCTAGATTTTTCAAACTGCATATCTGTCAATTTATTACGTGTTTAAATTTTTGTCCAGAAAATACTTATTTCAAATTAATTAGCTAATTCCCCATAGAAAAGTACATGTATAATGCCTATAAAAATTTAAAAATATATGACATATATTTTACATCATCAAGTATCTACAGAAGACAAAGCATGTAATTTAAAAATTAATCAATGTAATACAATAATATTTCAGAAATTTTATATTTTTTAATAAATAATCCAGGATTTTCACAACTGATATAAAACAGAAAAAATAGATTTTCAACTGTTAAGTATTAAAAAAAAATATCAAATTTGTAACTAAATGAATTCAAATTAATTAAGGAATCCATATGTGAATTTATGTCTGGAAGAGAATTTGGCCTCTAAGAGCAAATTTTTTCTGCTTTGCATCCAATATCAAGAAATTTTGCTCACTTTGTTCATCTTATAATTATTGCGGAGATTTTAAGTGGTCTGTTTTGTGAGAGCGACTGAGGACATTAGATGAAAATGACCTTTAAATAAGTAATTATAAACTAAGTTTCATTACAATCTTCACTTGCTTCTCTTCTTTGAAAGCACTTTTAATATATTTTCTGATTACTCTGAAGGGTAAATTTTGAATAAATTTGGGCTTTGAAGTTCTTTAGACAGATTTCTATCTAGATTTCAAAATCTGTAACTGAGAGAGGAATACAAAATGATACAGAAGCTTAAATACATCTGTAAAAAATACAAGAGAGAAGTATATTAAAGTTAATTAAGACCAAAAAAGTAGCTTTTATCCCCACTTAAATAGATGAAAATATGATTTTAAATTGTAACCTTTCTCGTGGTAAATTGGCCCTAAGCATATCTAGGAGGGTATGCTTTTTCAGGCTTAGAATTCTAGGATACTTAGATAGATAAGCAGATATGCTGGGATTTGCAGCTAACTGGGGACTGTTGCTTCGTTTATCTTTCATCAAATATGAGAACATCTATAATCATCACAGCAGGATGCTGGCCTGAATCTCCTGGATGTTGTCCAGCAAAGACCTCTGTTGGATGTTTTTGGATAGGTTTACATGAGGCGAATGGACAATTACTGTGGAGTGTCTGGGAGGATGAAAATTCTGATTTTTTTAAAACACAATTTTCAATGTTATATAATAAACTTAAATGTGCACTATAATATTTTTCATGAAGAGAGGATACACATAGACTTAAGACTGCATATTATAGAATAAATTATATTCAGAAAAACATTAGATATTTTTAATAATTCATTATTATATAAAAACAAAAGACATTTACACATAAACAGAATTGATAAATATCAGGTAACTGTATTTGTACTTAGGACCACAAATTCCCTTACGCTATTAGAAATAGAAGGAAAAATGATATAAATTGTAGCAATGAATGAAAATGAAAAATACAACATATATGTAAATATAAATAAATCAAGAGAATGAAAGGAAATAAGAAGATATAAATGGTATGAAGAGGAAAAATTAAATTTGTTTGTGTATCTGGTATATGTCCACATTACCTCATATTTCTTACTTTGTACTTGCATTTCAGGATTTCTTATTAGATTATCTACAGAGTAATTTTGACTACCTCCTTAATAAAGTAAATAGACAAAAATGGCTATATCAAGGAAATCCCCAGCTAGACTTTCATAATTTTCTCAAGTCACAGCCATATGCTTTAATTTATATCTGATAAAATATATCTATTTTAACAATCAAAAAGAGAAAGTCTGTAAAATAAAATTAAAATATATATTTTTTAATAGTAGAAGTTTTTCATTTGCTAGAGACCTAGCAATAATGCTTTTGGTTCTGATTACATTATTCAGATGAGTAACCCCTAAATTAATACAGCCCTTACAGTAGGCAGTTTTCCTATTGTCTTTAGTAGGTGTACCTAAAAAGTCACAAAGTGAAGTTTTAAGATACAACCTTTTATCCTTATGCCCTAGCATCTGGGGTTTTACTAAGTATATTTTTGTTCATTGTGTACCTATGTACAACAAGATTACAAAAGTTGTGCATATAAATCCTTCTTTATATCTTTGATTAGTTCTGTGATGATAGTACTAGCAGTTTACAATTGCAGTAATAAGAGATATTTTGAGGTATTGCCATTAAGGTTAACAGTTGAATAACATAAAATTAGCACAGTGTGTGTTGAAAGAAAAAAAAATATGGTCAGCATGTTTGGAATATTGCTTTTATTCTTAAAACTATTCTGAGTTCATTATCTCAGATTAATAGCTTTGCCCTTAGGTTCAACATTCTTCTCAAAGTCATTATAGCTGTTGAAGACAGAGGTGATGGCTGTACAAAGGAACCAGGCTTGTATGCATGTATGTGTGTGTGTGTGTGTGTGTGTGTGTGTGTGTGTGCGTGCACGCGCATGTGCATATGTGTTCGTGTAAAACAAAAATATTAATCATTGCTTCTGGATAATCTTCAATGATTTCAGTGGTTTCAGCTTCTTCATCACTCAAAATTATTGTAATAGATAATAGTAAAGCATAAATGACCATAAACCCTTTAAAATGTCTACTTGTTTTTGACTGAAATTTTATATTAAGAACACTAGTCACATTCTTCTTGAAGAACTAAGACAGTGAAACTCAATATAGCTTCTACTCAGTCTCTCACAAGGATAACATTTTGGAAAATCATTGTATAATATTCAAGCCATAATTATAGCATTTATATAATCTATCCATTTCATTTTACTTTACACACTTTTTGTATATGTACATAATTGCATTGTTTATGTTTTTTAACTTGGCTTTGTAAAATTTTACCATATATGCAGCATTTTTTCCATTAACTGAATATATTTTAATGTAAGTTTAGTAGTTTTTTTAAAAAATAGTGCACACATATAATATATTTTGATGATCACCCAACACTTTTTATAACATTCTCATCTATATTACCCCCACATCATCTCTACTAACTTTGTTTCAAAGGATCATCATTTTTTAATTCCTTAAGTAGTCTTCTTGGAATCTGTTACTGCAATCTATAAAGTAAACAGTTACATTACCAGTAGAATTCTTGTTTCACTTTGACTACTACAGTCAACATTATTTATTTTTATTCCTTTACTCAAAGCCACTGATCTTTTGCATATTTATGAACTTTTATTATTATTTTATTTCATATTTAAATAATAGAATGATACTACAGGCACACATATACAGACACACACACACACACACATACACACACACACACACACACACACACACACACAAAACCCAGTGGCATGAGAGGTGATAATCTATTCAAGTCAATAATTATATTACTTATACATACATTTATAATTACATGTAATATGTTGATGATGAAAGTGAGGACCATTATCAAGTCTTGTTATCAAATCTTTCAAACAAGATTTTGTTTATAATGAGACATTAGATAGTCAAAGCAAATTTATTTCTTAGAAATTTAAGGTGAAATAATGTTGGCAATAGGCAAAGAGACACATTGTTGCTGGTATTGTTCTTACATCAGTCAGAGGTAGAGCAGATGATAGTCCTTTGTTCATCCTAGCTTGATGCCTGGATTGGTGACCAAAGCTGTTTTTTGCCTAGGAAACACAAAAACCTAATCAAATAAATTCAGACAGCACAACATGGGAGGAGTAAGACAGACAGACACTTGTGCTCCTCCATACCATGCGTTCCAAGCAGGGAAAGACACCCACACACCTGATCTCTGCCCCACAGGACACATAAGCCATAGATACACAGAACTGTACCTACTACCATGCAGTACAGTGCACACTGACCTGAGACACCTGGTTGCAGGAAGATGCCACCCAGGGTCCCTCCAGCTCCATGGCCAGCCTGGAGCCAGAGCCATCACAATGTGTGAGCATGTTGTAGGCAGATCAGAAAGAAAGAAATGTGGAGCAGCTTGAGCAATATGAAAAGAGATGAAACTGGAGACGAGAGGGTGGACAGGAGTAGCCTGTTTTGAGTGTCCAGCACAACCATCTGGAGCCATGAGTGACATCCCAGCCAGAGATGCTACTGACGGCCATGTTAGAGTTCATGGCTACACAGGAACAGCAGGTAGTGTCAATGCCTGTGGCTTATATTACCAGTAGAGAAAATGGGGATGTCTCTGGTTGGGGCAGCCACCAGGGACCGCTTGGATGTCCAGAGGCTGCAAAGAACTGACTTTGCCTCTCATTGTCTAGACTCAGGCAGAACCTGGTGGTTTGCCCTGGTTGCTGGAATATGTATGAGCCACCCAAAAGGTGTGAATGTGGGACAACTGACCCTGCTGCTACTCATCTGTCTTGGGGTGGCACAGACAGATACAGATGTGATCCCCATAAACTATGCCCACCACAATCTGTGGTGGTGGGAAAATCACTAGCACCAGAAAATTACCCCTACCCCTCATCAGCTGCAGTCCTCAGGAAAGCAGGCCCACCCACCTCCAACGGACAGCACAGCAGAGCTGACTCTGGTGGTGGGGGCACAAATGAGCAGCTGAGGATGAGAGCATGTGGGAGCTGGTCCCAACACTTGTCTGCTGTGATGTAGCATGGGTGCTGAGATGATGCCTTGGCCTGCTCACTTCTCATCACTCGTGTCAGTCTGGATAGCTGACCCTGAGGTCATGAGAGTGAGAAAAGTGGCCCTGCCCTTGCCAGCTGCAGCACTTAGGTGAGCGGGACCATGTACCTTACCTGTAAAGCACAGCAGAACTCTCACTGGTGGATATGTTTGAAATATGCTGGCCCAAGTGGGAAAACTGGCCTCAACACTCATCTGCCATGAGGTGGCATAGCTGTAGAGGTGATGCCCTCTGACTCCCCTTTGCCATCTGCTATAGTAGTTGGGAAACCTGGACCCAAGGTCATGAGAGTAGGGGATCTAGCCCTGTCTTCTCAATGGCTGTAGCAATTGGGAGACCAGGCACCAAATTTGCCTGGGCAATACAATGAACCTGCCCTGATGATGTAGGCACTGGTGAGCCAGGCTCAGGGTGTGAGAGAGGGAGATCTGGCCAGCCCCTCACAGGTTGCTGCACTTGGGAGAGTAAGCCCTGTAACTTAACAAGGCAGCACGATGGAGCTGCCTCTGACAGTGGATGTGAGTGAGCAAGCTCTGAAGGCACAAAAGGAGGAGAACTACCCTGCCTCCAGCTAATGGCAGCATTAGGTTCCAGAGGTGGTGCAGATAAGGGAGAGCCAGTATGATCAGCTACCATCCAAGTCCAGTTATAGAACTGAGTTGGTCCACCTCAAAGTCTATATCATCTGTGAATGTTTGAAATGTACGAAAGTGCCAGTTCTGCTGAATCAAAGCTGAAGGATCTCAATAACACAGGGCAACAACAGAACAACTAGGAAGAGGCCCAGCAAGGATCCAATATTGATGGTCACAGAATCCAGAGAAATAAAACTAGACCAGTGAAACATTGCAATGCATATTTGCAAGTGCAGATATGTGAAAAGAGAGATATACTGTGAAATACAGTGTAACGTATGAAAACTTCCACAATGAGATGTTTTCTAAGCTGTGTTTTTTTGTACATGTGATTACTATCTTTGGGGGGTTAAAATGGTGAAAGGCAGATATGAGGGGACAAGGAGATGAATGAGAGTAGGGTAATTCTGAAACTCACAAGAATCCACATAAAGTTAAAAAGAGGAATTTCAAAGAGAAGGAAATATGGTGACACTAATATATTTGCAATTTCGTCAAGGTGCTATAAAATATTTGACTACTTACTATGCATATAAAATAATTTCGGTGTTTCTGCTACATATAAAACTTAATAATGATGCTTACTCTCATCATCAATACATTAATTTAATTATAAATGTATGTAGCAGTTATAACTGTGTTTTCTTAAATAGATTAATATCTTTCCTGTAACATTTTTCTGTGTGTGTGTGTGTGTGTGTGTGTGTGTGTGTGTGTGTGTGTAGGTTTCTTTCTTATTCACTTTATATCCCACTCACTGTTCTCCTTCTAGTCACCCCATCACATAAAAAGTCCCCTATCCTCCATGCCTTCTCTTCTGAGCAGGAGGGAGCTACCTACCATGTTACATCAAGTCTCTGTGTGGATAGACACACCCTCTCCCACTGAGGTCAGATAAGGCAGCCCAACTAGAAGAACATGCCCTATGTATAGGTCCCTGCTCCAGTTGTTAAAGACCCACACGAAGTCCAAGCTGTATATCTACTACATATGTATAGGGAGGTCCAGGTCTACTTTGCTTAGTGGTTAAATCTCTAAAAGCACCAAGGGTCCAGGTTAGTTGACTCTGTTGGTCTTCCTATAAAGTTCCTATATCATTCTGGGCCTATAATCCTTCCTCCTATTCTTCCATAAGATTCCCCAGACTATGTTTTTCTATGGGTATCTGCATCCCTTTGAGTCAGTTGATAGGTGGAACTTCTCAAAAAGGCAATCTTGGTTTCACTTATACTTTGTATTGTCCTCTTTGTTTTTAACTTACTGATTTCAGCATTTATTTTGCTATTTCCTGCCTTCTACTACTCTTCAGTGTGCTTCCTCCTCCTCCTCCTCCTCCTCCTCCTCCTCCTCCTCCTCCTCCTCCTCCTCCTCCTCCTCCTCCTCCTCCTCCTCCTCCTCCTCTTTCTCCTTTTCTAGAGCTTTAGGTGTACTCTTAAATTGCTGGTATGAGAACTTTCTAATTCCTTTATGAAGGCACTTAGTGCTATGAAATTTCCTTTTAGTACTGTTTTCATTGTGTTCCATAAATTTGGGTATGTTGTGTCTTTATTTTTACTGAATACTAGAAAATATTTAATTTCTTTCTTTATTTCCTCCCTGATCCAGAGATTCTTGCGTAGAGAGGTGCTCAATTTCCAGGAATATGTAGGCTTTCTGGTATTTCTGGCATTGTTAAAGTCCAGTTTTAAACCATGATGGTCTGATAAGATACAAAGCATTATTCAATTTTCTTGTATCTATTGAGGCTTGCTTTGTTACCAAGTATATGGTCAATTTTAGAGAAGTATCCTTGAGGTGTTCAGAAGAAGGCATATTCTTTTTTGTTTATGTGAAATATTCTATAGGTGTCTGTTATGTCCATTTGACTCATAATATCTTTTACTTTTGTCATTTCTTTGTTTAGTTATTGTCTACAAGATCTATCAATTGGTGAGGGTGGAGTTTTGAAGTCTCCCACTGCTGGGTGCCAGCCCCAGGGTAGGATCTTCTTTCTTATCAGTTCTTCTTGAGGCAACGAAGTGGGAAGTGCATTGGCGGAGGGTAAGACTTTGTCTTACAAGATACTGGGTAAGACTCTGTCTTAGGAGATATTTAGGGTTGTTTTATAATAATAAAACATTTACTTATCTAAGTCTCAGTTACCTTGCTACCATAACTGACCTGCCTTCTGAGATCTTCTGAGGGCAGAAACTGCAATTTATGGCACTTAGCACTTCTTCCTAAAAGCAGCAAAGGATTAAGGATTATGGACCTTTGTACTATCTCAGCAGTAACTACACAGCGCTAACTTTCAGCCTGCTAGTAGGAAGTCACAGGAAGAAAAGGGACACTTTGAAAAGTGACTATAGTGTTTATTACTAAGTTGTAAAAAGTTTTCTATTAAAGCTGTCTAAGAAAAAGGGGGATATTGGAAAGATCCTAAGTGGGAAAAGGGAAAAAATTCTAGTAAGGGAAAAATTCTTCTAAATGAAAAAATTTCTCCTAGGCGGGGAGGAAAGGAAAATATTCTCCTCTCTTCTCTTTGTTCTCAGTAGTTATACATCTTTCAGAATACATGATTACATGTTAAAAAGTTCATCACAAGTTCACACAAAAAATCAAATCATAAATTGAAATAGAAGTTTACAACAGAGAATGTTTACATGCATATCCATTAGGAGTAATTACCTGGCTAAGCATTCATCACCTGTCACAGCTCTACAGATTCACTGAAGGTTTAAATCCATAACTAAATTATTACTGAAGTTTTGTATAGATAACCCCTGTCAATATTTTGTCTTCTGTCCTAGCACCTATAATAAATCATTAGTTTGCTTTTTATGACCTTTGGTTAATTGTTTTACAACCTGTTGGAATGTGCTCTGAGTAGGAGAAAGTCTGGTTACTATCTCAGAGCAATTAACTGGTGACACTTGGGAGACAGGCAGAGTTCTCATTGCAGTTTTGACTATCAGAAAAGGACCTAATAGCAGTCCCACTACAAAAGAGCTTAATAATCACAGACATAATTTTAGGAATTCTTATAGGAGCATCATTAAGACTTAAGAAGTCATCTATTTATCTATATAGCATCAATAATACAAGACAGTACATCTTCGTGGGTCTGCAGAAATCTGCTCCAAAGGGGTGTGCTACTACTTAATGATTGTTATATATGTTTAATAATAACAGGAAAAGCATATTAATAGTAGGAATCTCTCCTAAAATGAATTCCCTTACAGCCTTGCAAACTAAGGGTAAACCTGTCAATGATTATATAGTAATCTGAAGCAGGCCATCTGAGGATGATCACCTGCTAGTTATTAGCTTGTCCCATTATGGGTCCTGACATTCTCACTATTAATGTGTAGTATTTGATGTACAATTTAAGCTTTAGCAATATTTCTTTTACAAATGTGGTTGCCCTTGTGTTCAGGACACAGAAGTTCAGAATTGAGATATCATCTTGTAAGATTTTTCCTTTGATGAAGTGTCTTTTTTTTTTTTAATTGGATATTTTCTTTATTTACATTTCAAATGTTTTCCCCTTTCCAGGACTCCCCTTTGGAACCCCCTATCCCCTCCCCCCTGCCTCTATGAGGGTGCTTCCCCACCCACCCACTCCCATCCTCCCACCCTGGCCATTCTCCTACAATGGGGATTAAACACCCTCAGGCTCAAGGGCCGATCCTCCCACTGATGTCCAACAAGGCCATCCTTTGCCACATAGGTGGTCAGTGCCATGGGTCACTCCATGTGTATTATTTGGTTAGTGGTTCAGTCCCTGGGAGGTCTGGAGTCTGGCCTATTGACACTGTTGCTCCGTCCATGGGGCTGCAAATCCCTTCAGTTCCTTCAGTCCCTTATTCAACTCCTCCATCAGGGACCCCTGAACTTAGTTCAAAGGTTGGCTGAGAGCTTCCACTTCTGTATTTGTCAGGTTCTGGCAGAGCCTCTCAGGAGACAGCCATATCAGACTTAATCAGCAAGTACTTCCCAGCATTACTTTTGGTTGAAAGTCTATTTTACTAGACACTAGATAGGTATGCCAGCTTGCTCCATAGGTGCATTTGCTTCAATTTTTCCAGCCCTTTAGTTGGAGGTAATGTCTATCTTTATTCCTGAGGTGTGTTTCTTGTATGCAACAGATTGATGGATAATGTTTTTACATCTATTGTGTTAGTCTGTCTTATTTTTAATGGTGATTGAGTACAATGGTGTTCAGAGATGTTAATAAGCAGTGATAGTTAATTCCTGTTATTTTTATGTTGGTGGTGTTATTGTGTATGTGTGTGTGTGTGTGTGTGTGTGTGTGTGTGTGTGTTTGTGTCCGTGCATGTGCATGCACACTCACATGCATGCATGTGCCTGCCCACATGTGCTTACTTTGTTTGTCTGCTGAGGAATTACTTATTTTCTAGAATGTAGTAATCCTCCATAGGTTGGAAGTTTGCTTCTAGTGTTTTCTGGAAGGATAGATTTGTGAATATATACTGTTTGAATTTTGATTTGTCTTGAAATACCTTGGTTTTTCTATTTATGGGGATTGAGAGTTCTGCTGGTTATAGTAGTGTAGATTGGCACCTGTTGTTGTTGTTGTTGCTGTTGAGGTTTCAAGATATCTACCCAGTTCCTTCTAGCATGTAGATTCTCTGTTGAGAAGTTGGGTGTAATTCTGATAGGTCTATATTTTTGTGTTACCTAGTCTTTTTTCCCTTTCTGCTTTTATTTTTCTTTCTTTGTTCTGCAGATTTTGTGTTTTGATTAGTAGCTAGGAAGGTATTTTTTTCTGGTCCAGTCAAATTGGTGTTCTATAAGCTCCTTTTATGTTTATAGGCATCTCATTCATTATCTTTGTAATGTTTTCTTCTCTGATTTTGTTGAAAATATTTTCTGGGCCTTGGAGTTGGGACTCTTTATCTCCTTTTGTTCCTGTTACTCTTAGGTTAAGTCTTTTCATTTTATCCAAGATTTTCTGGATGTTTTGTCAAGCATTTTATATTTAACATTTTCTTTGGTTCATATATCCATATCTTCTATTGTATCTTCTATGTCTGAGATTCTTTCTACCATCTACTGTATTCCATTGGTGATACTTGCATCTGTTGTTGCTGCTTCCTTCCCTAGGTTTTTCATCTTCAGGATTCCCCCAGTTTGTATTTTCCTTATTGCTTCTATTTCTACTTCTAGTTCTTGTACAGTTTTATTTACTTCCTTAACCTATTGAACTGTACTTTACTGTATATCATTAAAGAATTTATTTGTTTCATCTTTAAAGATGTCTACCTGTTTGATTGGCTTTTCCAATATTTCTCTAAGGGATTTATTCATTTTCTCTTTAAAGACCTCTATCGGAGACCTCTGCCTGGGCCACCAGGGATCCATAGTACAGGAGCACTAGGAGAAGGCTACCATACCAGGAGCATGGAAAAGCCGTGAGTGGGGTTAGGGCAAGCACCACTGCTCACCAAGACCCTCCCAGAACCTGTGGGATATGGGGCATGAGAAAAACTCGGGGAAAGGAAACCTCTGAACCTTCCAGTTTCCATCAGTGGGTGGAGATCTCTGCCTGAGCCACCAGGGGTCCATAGCCAAGGAGTTCCAGGAGAAGGCTACTCTCCCAGGGGTGTGGAAAATCCATGAGAGGGGTTAGAGCGAGCACCACTATTCACCAGGACCCGCACGGAACACTCAGGTCACAGGGACTGAGGTAAAGTCGGGGACAGGAACTTTCTGGTTTCCATCTGTGCCTGGGAACATCAGCCTGGGCCACAGGGCTCCAGGGGAGAGCTGGTATCCCAGGAGTGCTGACACACCTTTGAGTACAGGCAGGGCCACTGTTTCTGTTCAAGCTCACAGGATCACGAGGAAACCTTGCAGAGCCATTGGGACATAGGAGCCAAGGGACAGCTGGGGACAGGATCCTTCTGATTTCTGTCTACGCCCCAGAGCTGACCCTGTGCCACGGCTTTCCAGGCCCAAGTACCTGTCATAAAGAGCTGGTCTTCAAGGAGTATCAACACAGAGGCCTACAGGTGGGGCAAGTCACAGCCAGACAGAGTAAGATCACCTAACGTCAGAGTTAACAAGATGGCAAAAGGCAAGGGTAAGAACATAAGAAACAGAAAACAAGGCTACTTGGCATCATCAGAACCCAGCTCTCCCAACACAATAAGCACTGGATACCCCAACACACCAGAAAAGCAAGACTCAGATTTAAAATAATTTCTCAGGTTGATGATAGAAGACTTTAAGAAAGAAATTAACACCCTTAAAGAAATACAAGAGAACAGAGATAAACAACTAGAAGCCCTTAAAGAGGAAACACAAAAATCCATTAAAGAATTACAGGAAAACTCAATCAAACAGGCAGAATTACAGGAAAACACAATCAAACAGACAAAGGAAATGCACAAAACTATCCAGGAGCTA
>JAPYYD010003194.1:0-14431 GCA_028551405.1 Uromys caudimaculatus
TGTGTGTGTGTGTGTGTGTGTGTGTGTGTGTGTGTGTGTGTGTGTGTGTGATATGTAAAGAATTATTTATCATGATTGGAAGGCCACAAATACCCACAATGAAGTATTAAGAGAAAACAAAGCACATTCATAATATGTACTAAAATTCAGCATTGAAAGAAGATATAACAACTAGGTTGTTATATTTAGTTGTTTAGGTTTCACCTTTCTATTAATTAATGCAAACATCCTAACAATTCTGTCCCTTCCATTGTAAATTATTAATAGAGCCATCAGCACTTGAGCATCAATTTCTATGCCTGTGGGTACTGGGGAGCCGTTTTTTTTTTCTGCTGTTGCTGTTTTTCTCTAACAGAAAAAACATTCAGTTTTATAACAATGAAAATTTTGAAAATATATGTACTCTCACCCAATTCTTGCAAAAACTTGGAAAACTGGAACCTTGCTCATTGTCTGGAAATACCATGTGAAGTTCGGAATGTCGCAGTGTTATGTGTGCAGATTTTCCTCCAAACCTCCAAACTGGAACAGAATAGTATGTTTATCTTTCAACTATAATGAACTCACACTTTAAATAAATAATGTTGAAATTCCCATGAGTATTTCCAAGAGGATGCTATCAGCTTTGTTCTACTGGGCATTGCCTAGAATCATTAAATCATCCACACAAAGTTACAATTAGCAGTACACATTGTGTCCCCAGATGCTCTGTAGAGGCTTGTTTCACAGTTATGATGAACAGAGCTTAGAGTGAATTTGTTTTCCTTCCTGTTATTTTCCCATAATCTTGTACAATCTAAATTACCTAACTAACTTTATTTTCATGTGAAAATCCCAAAGGCACTTGACATTTGACAAGCTCAAACCTGAGGTGATCTTTTTCTACCCCATTCCCAAACCTGATTTTCTTCAGTATTCTTAAGAAACCAACTCTTACATTTTAGGTTGTGAGTCTAGCTTTTAATGGCTGAGTCCTGCTAACCCACCATAGGAAAATGCTAGTGCACTGAGGTGGGAGTGGGTAGATGGGTGGGGGAGCAACCTCATAGAAGCAGAGGGACAGGGAAGGGGATAGGAAGTTTGTAGAGGGGAAACTTGAAAGGGGGATAACACTTGATATGTAAATAAATAAAATAGAAAAAGAAAGAAACCAAGTCTTCTAGATTTTATCAACTGAAGATTATTTTATATCCATAGTTTTCTTTCCTTCTTCACTTTGGAGCTCAAAACTTAACTCAAAAATTATTGATTACTTGCTTGGAGTCACATAACTTCCTAGCCATTCTATCTTAGAACAGAGCCATCAAATTCAATTTCCACCCTGACTTAAGATTGATCCTCAAAAATGCACCACTACCTTCCACTACCACTCCAAATAGAAATTCTCTTCTTAGGATTTATTGTTTTTGTTTGTAACATAACAGCTAATATTCTTAATTACTGTCAGAGACCAAAGGGCCTTGGCTTAATTGGGCCTAAGACCTTGGTTTAATTAGCAAGCTAAAGTGTCCCAGGCTTCACAGCAGGCATTCCTTTGATTCCTCCCTACTACAGCTGTCTCCTGCAGGCGATAAGACATTTTGTCTATAGTAGCCTGTGGCTCCAAAGAAACCTTGTGATGTCCTGCTATCTTGATCTACAGCAATGTTTGTTATACTGATTTACAGCAGTGTGAGATGGCTGCAATTAAGCAACCTTGGGAATTTCTCTACCTCTGTCTCTTCCCACCTTGAAGTGCCTACCCTGGGAACCTCCCTACTACTGCAATTTCCTTCCTTTAAGTGTTTAAATATGGACTCAGAAATAAAGATTATTTGGAGCTTGATCGGGCTATCAACTTGCTCCCAAGGTTTTCTTGTCTCATGTCATCTTTCCATTTTCCGACAGTTCGCTCCTCAGCAGTCGAAAGACCTACAGGCCAGGGCAAATTACTCTAGACACCATGCTGAAACACAGACACAGTAACTAACTGAACAGAGTTAACCAGGTGTTGTCAGTATGTCTGTATACCATTTTACTATAACATTAATTGCTTCACAGTTCTTCCATAATGTCTTAGTGGATCTGATAGAAGCTCATTTATCTTTTATGTAAAGTGCAATGACTGTGTATCTAATTGGAAGAAAATTCAAACCCATCTGAGGATACAGTCCTAAAGGGTTTTGATTTTTGCCATTTAACCATTTTCTCATTGGCTTTCTTCATTGTCTTATTTTCTCAACTGGATAAAGCCAGAAGGAAACACACTTGACAACAGATTTTGCACATGAGATGAGTTTTGGCTAAAAACTTAACTGGCATATGTTACTGTCAATTAAAAATTAAACAATGTGATCACATTTAAGTGCTATAGAAGATCATATTTATAAAAGCAAAAACATGGATACTAATCAGATGATGCTGTTTCCAGCCAATACTTAGATGTACAAAATGATAAAAGCTCCAGGTAAAACTAATTCTCTCTCTCTCTCTCTCTCTCTCTCTCTCTCTCTCTCTCTCTCACACACACACACACACACACACACACACACACACACACACACACGCACAAAAGAGTGGTAGCCAGTCTTTATTTAGATACCAAGTTTATGATACCTGCCATGCTGGTCATCATTGTTGTTCATAGTCATTACATATGAATAGGGCTATTGATTGCTTCCCTACCTTGGAAATTCTCAAAGCACATTACAGGACTATAAAAAACAAAAAGAAAAATAAACCCTACTCCTCAGGGAGAGGGCCTTTGAATCAGATTCATTTCAATTCCTTTGTGTCCTATGTCCAAAGGGTATAATGCAACAATAGAGATATACTTTTAATTAGCTTCTGAGAGGCAGCGGCATAAATAGCCTATATGGTTTTGGGAGTCTTTTGGAGTGCCCTGACAAGTGTAAAGGATGTTTCTCATTTCTAAGGTCATGGATCTTAGAGGAGAACCAACTATTGTCACTTTCCTAAACCAGTATAATTCCTAACTGCGTTCTAAATACCTATCATTATACCAACATATAAGTGTATATTCTTTGCCTTATCAATTAAGGTTTTCACCACAACAGATGGAGGCTATTATAGAAACCCATAACTGGTCAAAAATGCAGAGAAAAATGTGTGGGATATCCATCTCCAATTGATATTCTACAACACAACCCCTACACTTAAAGCATGGGGAACATCACCAAAGAAGGAATAAAAGTATTTTAATAGCCAGAAGGCCAGGAATTCTGCTGTGGTATTTTTGTCTTCTATTCATGACAGGAAAGATAAACTCTTGAAATCTCAACAAACAAGTCCTGAATGATGACACCAGTTGACATACCAACATGGATGTATTTCATGAGGCCGAACCCCTATATGAAGATGTCCAGGTAATCAATGAGTGTGAAAGAGGGAGACTCTTCCCTCAGATGGTTATCCAATAATAAGTGGTCAACCAGAAAATCATATTCATACAAGTAATAGTAAAAGGAGTCAGTAGGTTGTATTTTTGTATTTATTTTCATACATATACATGGAATAATAGTGAAAGAAAAAAGAGTTGATGATTTGAGAGAGGAGTTCATAGGAGGAGTTGGAGAGAGGAAAAGGAGGGGGGAATGATATAATTATATTTTAATTAAAAATAAAATAAAATTTTAAAAAATATTCTTACAGACCTGGTAAAATGTTTTTATTTTTATAACACTTCCTTTGAATTATGAAGATTGCCTGCTAGGATATGGAAATTTTGCATTAATTTCCATAAGTCAAGAAGCAAATATTTCATTCACAATCTAACATCCAAAGCACGAAAGCAAATGTTTATAAAAATTTAGACAATAATTTATTTGTTATTTATATAAAAGATACAGATCCTGATCTAGGAACCCATGGATTGAAACTGGCTACATCATTATGGGATGGCTTTCACTGCAACAAGGGACATGATAGCACAGATGATTTGTGAACACAATGCCAAATTCCTGAAGATAGAATTTAATTAGATAAAATTGTTTATATTATACTACTTTTGAAGGTAACACAAGGTCTTTTTATGATGTTTATAAAACTTTATTAAAAATAATCAAAATTTGATTTATATTTTCAAAAATCCGGCTAGTTGGTAACCTTCATTTTCATGACCTAGATGTAAAAGTAACTTTTATTTGCCAGATATAAATGACATCTCTGAGGCTTACTGCTGAATAAGCTCACCCATCTAGTTCTTTCTGAATTCTGGCAGGCTAGTTCAACTCAGCTGTTCTGCCTCAAAACTCTTCTTCAAGCTGACTGATTCAAATTGGCTTCTTTTAGCTTTTAACTGAATTACTCTGCTTCAAAAAACTGCCTCTGAATTACATGAAGTGAACTGCACTGACTGAATTGACTACATGAACTGAATGGAACTGAACAGAACTGCACAAATTCAACTGAACTCAACTTCATTCAGCTGAACTGCACTGAACTGAACTGATTTGCCCTCCACTGCATTGCCAGAACTCAACTGAACTGCATTCACTGAATTGCCCTCCATGCCTGACTCACTCTCTGCTACTCTTAAGTAGCCTATTTATCCTGTCTTTTCTCATGAGAGCTGGATGTATCCTATCTCCGATTCTTTCTGTCAAATCTTTCTCTGATTTGTCACTTTGTCTGTCCCTCAATTAAATGTCAATTTAAAACATGGCTGGTTCCTTCTACAAGCTAACTTTATCTTCACTGTTATGAATTCAAGGTGTGTATGAAAGGTGTGTCTGTATTACAGCCAGATCATATTGTAATACAGGGCATGTCTGCATTATGGCTTCTTCATATCTTTGGGTATGATCTCTTGCCAGAGCAGCCATGTTGCTGGATTAAAATTCCTCTACACCTAAATGGATTGGTCTGTTCTCACAATTCTCTGAACTGGTCAAATTTAATTCTTCCTTTTGGTTACCCTTTTAGCACCCAACCAGAGAGCTTAGCATTGCTGTAGCTTATCACTAACTCTTCCCTCATGATTGACATTCTGGCAGAGATAGAGAACTAAGCAGTCATCATTATTGATACTGTCATACATCATAGACACAGGATTCAGGACACTGAGTACTTCCACTCAGTCTGTGAATGAATGATGACTGTGGTTTGATGAATGAGTGGCTACATATAAACATTAAAAATCTTTGTAGAATATTACACAGTTCTTAGAGAAAACAAATAAGAACTTCAATATGACAAACAACACTGGGTATAGTACCACAAAAACGGAATCAGTACCTTGACAATGTTTGTGCTCTGGTATGTGTTTCAGTACTAAACACAACAGAAAATATGCAGAAAGAAAAACATTAAATATCCAGCAATAAACACATGGAAAATGCTTTGAGTATGCTACTGAATATAAGTTAGTATATAAAAATAAAGAGTTCCTGCTAATGGCAACAGTAAAAATAAACATGAATGACATTGTGCTGAGTAAATTAAGACTGAAATGGTAAGGAAACTATTACATGATCTCTTTTACAGATTCTTTGAAATAAAATACACAGATATAGAATATACAAGTTTACCCTAAAAAATAGGTAGAAAAAATGGAAAAGAGTAAGGGAAAGCAATAAGATAGCAAGGGTGTAGGACAGATATGCTTACAGATTGAATGTAAAGTATAAAGCCTAAAGAAAATTGTACAATAATTATGATTTTGTTTTAACAGTATGTTCTTAGTTTTTTTGTCAAAAGCATATGAAGGGTGATATACATGCCAATTGTGTTAATATTCTTTTCTATAGTAGATATTTTCTGTTTATCTATATGCTATAATATTGTATAATGAATATAACAAATCTCAAACATATATTATAAATTTTATTTTTAAAAAAATACATGCTGCCCATCTTTGACCAGATGGACATAAATACTATCTATTGTCATACTGATTATAGATTATAGTAAATTGATTATAGATAAATACTACCTATTGACCTATTAATATAGCACTAATTTTAGATTATCACAGTCCAACTGCAGAAAAAATGACTTTATTGGAGAGTAGCATTTACAGGAGCATGTGTGAATTTAAAATAACAGCATCACAAAAATACCCAGGCCATCTGGGTGACAATTTGACAGATGTGGTATGTTGGAGTTCCACCTTTAGCTAATCTTGCATCATCTATCTACTCTAGAATATTCCAAACCTACATGTACCTGAGATGCAAACAGGAGCTGTGAGCACAATCTTAGACAAGGATCTGCTGACCCTTCCTCACTTCCTTCTACTAGAGTCTTCATAAGCTCCTTGTCATTGCTGTAGAATGAACTATCACTGTGTTGGTTTGCTTCTTTTGTTGCAAATGGCAAAAGGAATTAAGCATTCTATTGCTCACCACAGCAATATCTCTCCCTTGATGACAATAGTCATGCAAATATGAGAGGGATTATTTTTTTCTAAACATTGAGTGGCATAAACACTTCAAGTATTCAAGTCATTAGAGAAGTTAGCATTAATGCAATGAGGAAAATAATAGCTCAAGAATGTTTGTAAAATCTACAGCAGAGATTCTCAAGCAAAATCAAGATCTGGTTCATTTCTACATCCTTCATTCAGAGTGACAAAAGAGTCTCTGTCCTCAGGCTGCAACAAAACTACTCAAAAATTCCTACAAATCAAGATTTGAACATAGCAAGTTAAGATTTACAATTATAGAGTTTGAATATTACAGTTCAATATCTTTAGTCTCCTTAATAATCATCCATAACCTACTATGTATCTAATCTAGCATCTTTAAAAATAATATTTGGAATATTGGTTCTCCAAGCCAGTAAGCTAATCTAAAACTCTTAAATAAACTCCAGATTCCTAATATAACTTAAAACATTCCATAGTATTCAAGTAGATAGTATGAGGATCTTTTTCCTCTATGGTCTATCTTAAGAGATCATGACATTTTGGTAAATTGCCTACACAAGTGTGCTGATGCTTGCATACTCTTGTTATCATATACACATGCTAATAAATGAGCACTCCTAGATTTAATTTGCTACATCACCTCAAATTCCCTTTAGTTTGCAATGTGATTAAATTTTGGGGCAAAAGCTTCTGCTCTACCAGCATCATCAAGCAAGACTCAGCACCAGTCCCAAGACACCAATGAAGACTTGAGGAACAGTGATGGCCAAAGAGAGAAAATATAAGCAATGTGGCCATTTTAAGGATTCAGTAACTCTAAATTCATTTTTAGAATACTAAATTGAGCAGTAAATTTAAATACAAAAAAGTTGAAACAAAGGACAAGAGATACACATAATTAGGTATGTTACTCAAGATGTGGGCACATTGATCGTTGTCATAGTTCTGGTCATACAAAGTGATGAGACGTCCCTGTGCCTCAAAGAGAAAATCTAGTTCTCAAGAGATTATTTCTGATACCCCAGAGTCCAGCCTCTCATTCTCAGATAATTTTCTTGTGAAACTTTGCTGTTTCTGGAATCGAAGGTGACTGGAGATTTGAAAGAGCTCATCTCTCATTACTCCAATTTTAAAGAGGATGAAATGTGCTGGATAGACAGCCATGGTTTACATGCCTACAGACTCATCAAGGAATCTGAACCATAGTACAAGAGACACACATAGAACTAAGACACAAGTGCCAGAGTTTTACCCTGCCTTTGGTTGTCCTGTGAACCCAAATGAGAAAGTCAAGAGATATCCATGATTAGATATTCTTTTGGGTTGTCCTGTTCATCTTCAATATGATAGTTTTCATCTTCAAGTTATATACATTCTTGTTCTTGTTCCAAGATGATCCAAGACAGAATAACAATAAGTTCAAAGCAAATACTTTTGAAGATGTTAAAGTATCCTTTGTGAAAACCTTGCATTTACCACCTCATTGTATAGATAAATTGATACAGATAATGAAATATATTGGTGGGGTTATTGATCCTCCATGGGCAGTGTGATATACCCAACCCACAATGTCAGAAATATCATCAAAGAAGCTCCCTGTTAACTCTCCTGTAGGACCATTTGATTATCTGCTGATAGATTTATTGAATTACCATCCTGCACAACTGATATCTAGAGAGAGAGAGAGAGAGAGAGAGAGAGAGAGAGAGAGAGAGAGAGAGAGATTTTCAACACTGCATTTTGTTGGTGGATAATATATTTAACCTGCTAAAATTCTGATGATATCATCATACCCCTAATGGTATTAAGACATTTTTTTCCTTCTGGGCAACCTGAATGAAACTTCAAACAATAAAATGATTTCACAACATAAGTTATGTTTCACAAATCAACAGAGTGACATTATTTAATGGATTTGTTATTGTTTTTTCCTACCATTTGAGGAAAAGCCAAATTCATCAGCAGCATTCTAAATTTGAAACTCACATATTTAACCTAAATCAAGGGGACCAACAGCTCTCACTATGCAGATACTGAAAAGATATCAGTCCAAATGAAACCACCAATATCGATTTGTTTATTTCCTTGAAACATCCTTAGAAGCCCCTGCAGTATTAGCTATCCACTTAAAAACTCTGGAACACATTTGTGTATTAGATATTGATACCTTAAAACTATTTGAAATATTGTAAACATTGGTTTCTAAAAATAACCTTAGTGATGTTAATACTTTCCTCCAAGGTCAGAAATCTGATATTTATAGCTTTGTTTTCATGGTATTGCAAGATACTTAAATCCAGGACACTCTTGAAGTTCAACAATCTATCTAGGCCCATTAAAGATAGAGTAATTAAGACATAGACAAACCCCAAAACGAGGTCATGGATAAGAATTTAAGTCAGCATCACTACAGTTCATCATTTAGTGAATGAGAGATTATACACTATTATGAATATAAGATATGCTTTATATATTCCAACCCTTGTAATTATGATCTATAATAAGAATAATGCTCATAATTTCTAAAATAACAATAATAATCATTTAAGTAATCATCTATTATTTCTCAGTTCATTTTCTAACAGGAAAGGTAAATATGAGTCATGAAAAACTATGAATATAATGGTATAAAATTTTATTAAACTTTTGAAAATACTCATGCTACATGTTTAAAACACTATTTTTGCATCATATGATTCTATTTCTTCTCCACTCTTTTTTCTTTTACTTTTGAAATTACAATATAATCATATCATTTCTTCCCCTTCCTCCCCCTGAACCCTTCTTAAAATTCTTCCTTGCTCTCATTCAAATCTTTGCCCTTTCATTAATTTATATTAATGGGAAAGATTATTTTATCCATGCTCAGCATTCCTTATTTGCTGTAATGCTTTGTGTAGGTTTGCAGCCTCATAGGCTTTTCTACATCCACTTTGAAATGCCTGTTGCTGTCCTTGTTTGGCTCATGTTAGTCAGACATATTGCTGAGACTTTCTGGGTGTAGCTTCTGATGTTACTAGGAGAAACACTCTCACAGCACACTCCCTGGTACTCTGGCTCTTCTACAATGACCCCCTCTTCTATATTGTTCCCCAAGCCTTAGGTCTGTGTGTATTTTATATTGGCTGGTTGCCACAGCTGTATTTTGATTGACAGCGGTTTTCTCTAGCAGTCTCTGTCTTTTGCAAAAAGAAGTTCATGAGGGTTGAAGACTACACTTATCTCTGGGTATTCTGGCAAATATTTAGAGTTTAGTTGGGTATTATGCTGATTTGATAAAGTGATAGTTGTAGGTTCTTCTTCAAGAACCATGACTTCACTAGCCCTGTTTATATAGCTAGGTTTCCAGTATCATGCATGGTTTTCTAATCGTTGAGCATGCCTTAAGTCCAATTAGAAAATGTTGGGTACTGCCAAGGTATTCATGCTACTATTTCATCCTTATGGTTAGTGTATCATGGTAGTAATTGTATGGTTAATAGACATCATTCGTAGGTAAGATTATTGTCTGCTTCGCTCCTTTTGAAATTTACATGGTGGCATCTGGAATCATGAATTCCTGTTCTCAGAGAGGAGGCTTTCAGGTCAGTTCTAGCTCAGGCATGGTGTCTTCAATGATAGGGGCTTACCTTCTCCCTCTTGGGTGCAACCAAGGGAAATAGCAATAGCTTAAAATGTTTTGGAAACTGTTTAGGAAACTATGATCAACAACATAAGTGAAGGTCTCTTTCTCATGCCTAGTATTGAGGGTTTTGTTGGATAGTATTTGGCTTTTGGAGGGACCATTAATAGCCCAGACATAAAATATTTATTTAGACTCTCCATGTATAGTTACACACAGACTGAACAAGTTTTCAATCTCATCAATAGTGAATGAGAGTTCCCTTTGCTCCACACTCCCTCCAGAAGTTGTCATCAGTTATTTTATCCTATGCTAAATTTACCTGAAAAGTCAATAACATCTAAAACATTAGAATAATCTCAATGGAATACATATTTATTGTTATTAATTTGTAATACTTTTGTTTTCAAAAGAAATAAAACATGTGGAAACAAATGTTATAATAGGTTGCCTAGAAGTGACTTCTTAATTTTTGCATACTATCTAGAGACTGGCTATTCTACTGGGATTCTTTTAGGGGCATTGAGGAAATTTCAGTACAAATATTACAGGTAGCATTTAAGATGTGAAAAAGAATCATTCAATCCAAACTCCTCTTAAGAAAAATTACCATGAAGGGAACAATTGCCTATGCTGTCTTTGTTCTTCAGCTTAAGAGTTCTTCATGATGATTGACACCTCACTACATCCATACATCTCCTTATAGGAATTAGGTGAGGATACAGTATTTTTTGATATAATAATATTTTTTAAGAAGAATGTTTTAGTGCTCAGAGATTGTTTCATAAAAGTGCTAATATGCAAGGAATATTCTGTTAAGATGATTTATCTACAAAGTGGAATAGAAAGAAGTAGTGATTGGAAAAATACCCTAAGACATCTTGTCTGATCCTGTTAATCTTTATGACTACAAATATAGATATTTCTAGACCATAAATTTGAGCTCAATTGAGTGAATGCATGAAGAACTCTTAAGATTAACCTTTCAGTTATGCAGTTATTGACATCAATAAAAAAACAAAACAGAGGCTTATAGATTGCTGGGGGCATGCTTCTTGTTGATTTCAACACTTTATAGAAAAATTAAAACGTAAAACAAGATTCATTAATTGGAGAAAACAGATAACCAAGTAATTCAGAGGTGCATTGAGACTCAAAGATTTCAAAATTATGACTATCTAAATAAATAAATAAATAAATAAATAAATAAATAAATAAATAAATAAATAAATGTTTCAGTAAGGATTATTGAGCCAATATGCTGAATATTTTATTAAGTAAATGTATTCAGACACTAATATTGCAAATCTTCCAGTATCAGGAAGAGTTTTTCCAACTGCTGTGTGACACCTTAGGTCACTCAGTTCTGCCCTCACCTGGTGTATGGTTTGGATAGTATTACTAGAAATATGTAGAAGGAATGAAATCACTATCTAAAGAGACAGTTACACTATGGATTTTTTGGAAGATATTAAATGAGGATAAATCTCCAAATGTCTTTTGAGATTTGGTGTAGGATACAGAGTAATTATTAGACTCACCATTAGCTTCTCTGTTTAATTAATATGCTACCATACTCAGTCAAACTCCAAAGTTTTTTTACATATTCTCAACAAAAATGAAAAAATTAATTTTTGTAGCATAATTTCTTTGTTTCAGAAAATTACTTTGGTGCATCTATATGTTTTTACTGTCTCAAGATTACTTTTTTCAGCCTCTAATTCTCAAAAATTTGAATATCCAAAATAATTTTATGTCCATAATCATGCAATGTATCTATGACAAAGTAACAGACTGTGATGCCAGTTTGGGTTCCCCTTCCTCAACACAGCTTTCAACAGAATCTATCCTTTATCTTTTATCTTCTAGCTTGTGAAACTTTAAAATGCATTTTGAGAGTTCCTTTGGACGTTTTTATCTTTGTCATAGACATTCCATATTAATTTGTTTAATTGTATTCCCATCTTATTTTCTATGTAAAAAATTTACTATTTGAACACTTAAATGTAATCCAGATAATAACACTGGGATTTCTTCCTACTGTGGCTATTTCTTTTTAAATTATATTTATCATTTTTTTATTTATATTTATATATAATATATATTTATATAATTATTATGTAATTAAATAATTTCACCCTTGCTCTCCAACACTTCTCTTGTGCTCTCTTGCAAATTCATAGCTTTTTTCTTTAATTGTTGTTATGCACATATATATGTGTATATACATATACACACACGCACGTGCATATATATATACATATAAATATATATATATATGTTCGTATATATCCTAGTTATATAAAAACAACCTTTTCAGTCTACATACTGTTACTTGTATGTATCTGTTTTCAGGGCTGACCATTTAGGATTAAATAACCAATGGGTGTACTCTTCCTTATGGAAGATATTTGCCCACTCAGAATTTCTTATTTGCATGAGGTTATTTGTTGCAGATTGTGGAATATTTTTGCAGTGTTATATTACTTTGATAATCCCCCTTGTAATAACTATTATAGGAGAAACTGGAGAGTTGCTACAATCTCTTTAGATGCATATGTAATTAATCTACTAAAAGATATTGTCAGCTGCATACTTTTTTGAACTGGCAAGTGTAATGACAACTCTTGTATTAATCTTTAACATGCAAAAAAGTTGCTAGTATTTTGTGAGTATGTGTGTTGCCTCTTAAAACACTTATTCTAATATATTAAATGTATCATCTCAGTTATCACTCCTATGTCATAAGAATGACAGTATCATAATACAGAAAATATAGAATAAAGTTTCCTAAAGGCTTTAATGACTGGTCAGAATAATTTTATTAGGGAAATTAAAAATATTTATTTAACATAAGAGTTTTATTTATTATCATTTTTAATTATATTTTCATTTGTCTTTTAAAACTAAAGATCTTTCTGATTATGTTGTTCAGTATAGAGAACATAAGAAGTGGTTTAGAAATTGATTATGTATTTTTGGACTTTTATCAGTATTGCTTAAAGTGACTGTAGTCCATTAATTAATTAATTAATTAATTAATTAATTAATTAATTTTTAAATTAATTTAAAATTAAATAATTAATTAACTAATTTTGATTCTTAATTGTGTATAAAACATTATGATTATCTATGCAACTTAGAGTGACTGGCTATACTATAAGGCCTTATTGGTATCTTTAGGGTATTCCTTAAGATTTCTCATTAGAAAAAAAATCATTAAAATTCCTTATATCTCAAAACCATTTTAAAAATCTTTGTATGTTAGATGTATTTTTAAAAACAGGAATATCCCATACTCATACGTTGTTGAAAATCAGATTCAACACCACAGAGTAAACTGAGGTGAGGCATACAGTTGGCAACTGGGAAACCGGACTGATAGTAGCAGAAGGGGACCACGGCTGATGAGAGCCAGCAAATAGAGAAAAGGAAAGAAGGGGAAGAAAATCACACACACACACACACACACACACACACACACACGCACTGAGTGGATGAAGCAAGGCAAGCTTCAACAACTTCATACATATACATACATACACACACACACACACACACACACACACACTGGGTGGATGGAGCAAAGGTCTAACAAACTTGCATATAATAGATAAATACACATATACACATTCAGTGGATGGAGCAAACTCCAATGAGCTGCCTCCAACACATTTATTTTTTTCTCTTAGCCTTTTTATACATCTAAGAAAAAGTTCTCTACATAATAAAAAGATTACCTACATAAGAAAAAGAATATGTAGCCACAAGTTACATATTCTCTAAAAATAATCATCACAAAAACATATTCTTCAAAAACAGATTAAAATCATTACCAGGGAAATCACAACAGAATTATTGATTACGTATTTTTCTGTTGAAACTCATACCTAACTAAACATTTACCACCTATCTTTCTCCCTACAAGTTCATCATAACCCCAAAGCAATAACTCTTTTGTTATTGATTAACAAAATTAAAGCAAGCCAGTCTATAGTAGCAAGAATTTTTTTTCCTATGCTTAGCTGACGACAGTTTGTATTTACCAAGAAACAAATCATCATCTATCTTACATTTTATTTTCAAAGTCTTGATTAGCTAAACTGGCTAATCATCTATGTTCTAATCTTATATTCACAATAGAATTATTTACTGTTTAGTTATAACCCTACTTTTTCATGATGCACACCGAATCCTATGGCCGCATCCCTAGATCACAAGATTCAGAAACTCAGACCCATCTTAGAATCAATGTTTTCTTTGATCATTAATCTATCCTAAGCCTATTTTTCTCTTCCAAATACAATTATGTGTTTTAATGCATGAAAGTCAGTTACCCTAACTTTCTATAACTATTTAAGTCAAATCAAGAATTATGTAAAATTATTAATTCATCTAAACAATATTATTTTTATGAAAGTTCATCTTCATATTGAATCTAC
>JAPYYD010003195.1:0-14430 GCA_028551405.1 Uromys caudimaculatus
TTAAATCTGAGTCTTGCTTTTCTGGTGTGTTAGGGTATCCAGGGCTTGCTGTGGTGGGAGAGCTGTGTTCTGATGGTGCCAAGTACTCTTGGTTTCTGTTCCTTATGTTCTTCCCCTTGCCTTTTGCCATCTTGTTAACTCTGATGTTAGCTGATCTTACTCTGTCTGGTTGTGGCTTGCCCCTCCTGCAGGCCTTTGTGTCAATACTCCTTGAAGACCAGCTCTCTCTGAGAGGTGTTTGGGTTTGGAGAGCTGTGGCACAGGGTCTGCTCTGGGGTGCAGACAGAAATCAGAAGGATCTTGTCCCCAGCTGTCCCTTGGTTCCTATGCCCTGAAGGCTCTGTAAGGGTCCCTCTTGATCCAGTGAGTTTGAACAAAAGTGGTGGTTTTGCCTGTGCTCAAAGGTGTGTCAGCACTCCTGGGATTCCCCGTTCTCTCGTGGAGCCTTGTGGCCCAGGCTGAGGTCCCCAGGCACAGGCCCCTGGTGGCCCAGGCAGAGGTCTCCACCCACATATGGAAACCAGAAGGTTCAGAGTTTTTCTGTCCCCGGGTTCTCAGGCCCTGGATTCCAGCAGATCCGGGCGGGTCTGAGTGAGAGGTGCTGCTCCCCTCAACCCCACTCACGGCCCTTCCAAGCTCTTGGGAGGTTATATTTCTCCGGAGCTTGTTGGCTATGGACTCCTGGTGGCCCAGGCAGAGGTCTCCACCCACAGGTGAAAACTGGAAGGTTTACAGTTTTTCTGTCCCCGGGTTCTCAGGCCCTGGATCCTGGCAGATCCGTGTGGGTCTGGGTGAGAGGTGTTGCTCCCCTTAACCCTACTCACAGCCTTTCCAAGCTCCTGGGAGGTTATCTTTCTCCAGCACTCATTGGCTATGGACTCCTGGTGGCCCAGGCAGAGGTCTCCCACATTCTTGTTATTACTAATCTTTGTTATAGCTTGCTTCTGGAATTATTCTATATTTTTATTTAGTCTTATTAGAAATTAATTTTTTCTCTTCCTTGAAGTTGTTGGAGACATCCTTAAGCTGGTGATAGTCATTAATACTTACTCAGTTAGTGCATAAAATAAGTAAGACAATGTATTAGTGTACTTTTGGCAATTTTTCCCCTTAGGTCACCTTTATATTAGATACTGTCCTGTAACAAAAATATGGCAACAAAAGAATGATGAGATGCCATGATAGATGAGTGTGAAACAGAAAATAATCTGAACTTGTATCTGTTTTCTTGAGATGCTACCTTTGGTGCTAAGCAGATTTAAACTTTGTGAATACATCTGCCCCAGCTGTGCCTGTTTACCTTGTTAATTTGATCCCATTCTTCATTTATTCATTTATTATAATGACCTTTAAGTCATTATAACTGCACTAGGACTTAGATATACCACGGAGAAGAAAATGCAATGTTATATACTATACCCACTCAGTACCCACTCAGCAGAACAGTCTCTGTGGAATAATGGTGTTCATATAAGAAAATACCACTTAGATGAGTTAGGGTCTGCCATAGGTTTGCTGAACTCATAGAGCCCTGGGAATCAAAATATATTGAAAAATCTATTCTGCCAGCTACATAAAAACACTTAAAAGCATTGAGATCCTTTGTGCCAAGTAAAGAAATTGCAAGGAAAGCCAAAAGGATATTAGTATATACCCGGGCATTTGCCTTAGCAGGTTTTCCCTTATTTTTATTAAATGTCTATGGTTCTGACATAGTGGTTTTCACTTTGTGTAAAAGCCTAATATGTCACAGCATAATATTTTTCAAAAAAATCATTACTTGGATTTTCCGACAGGATTCAATTTTGCTGTACATTTCCTTTCTCATCTAATAGGTCACAAATAATTTAAAATAGATCATTGCATTAAAAATGTATGTAAATAATATTGGTACCTTGGGTTGCATGCTAGGTATGATGCCTCTTCAAGACTTCAGAATGTATATTTGAGTAGTATAATCATTGGTTTATTTTGATGCAAATAATGGGAAATGTCAACTCTTGTGTTATAATGCATATTAACATGCTTGCACTTCATTTTCAAAGAATCAAGTGGAATGAAATATATATATATATATACATATATATATAATTATTTGATGTGGAAGTACATATATAATGCATAAACGTGTATTATAGATATGAGTTCATCCAATCTTATATGTGAAAGATATGGGGAAATCTTCTAAGATTCATTTTAGAAATGTTTCCTAAGAGAAAAATCACTGTTAAATGCTCCATGATAGAATTTCATGGAGCCATGTAATGCACCGTGTCTGAAGAGAATTGGCCTTTTGCAGCTCGAATGAAGCCATGATGATCAGCAGGTACATATGATGTTGAGCCAATACAAACTAGTACCTGATAACCCCATGAAGGAAAGGTGATTATGTTTATTCAAGTTGTGTCAGGAGAAATTTAGACTGTAGCATACTAAGTAACAGCAAGACATTGTGATCAAGATAAACCAGCCAGATTACCAATCCTTAATCTAGACAAAACTTTACAGTATTGGTGAAAAGGCTTTTCAACAAAGATTAATGCAATTCTTGCTTATGAAGAGTAAAGCTTTTTATTATTTACTTGTATCATTGCTGCAAACAAATAGATGACAGAACCAACTCTTTAGGGGGAGCACTTATTTTAGTTCAAGGCTTTGACTTTGGTAACCAGAATATGTATCTGTTAACACAAAGTATACCTAAGAAGCAAAAATACCTCAAATGTAGTTGATTGGGGGTTATAATTTTAAATGAACACTTCCAAAGTCCATTTTCACAAGTCAGTCCCTGTTTGTCAATGGCTCTACAGTCCCTAAAACTGTGCCATGCACTGAAAAACAAGTGTTCCAATACAAAAGACTGGGAAGTTCACATTACACTTCAACAGGTATTCAGGCAACTAAACAAATATCTGAATGATATAAAAGTACATTTGTAGTTTGAACTTCCTGAGTGTGTGGTAGTTACATAAGGAATCATCCACAATACTCAAAAAATACACATATACACATCTGTATGCATATATATATATATGTATATATAAAATCTCAACAAGAATTAGAAACATCATCAATATGAGTAACTTCAGATGGTGGCAGCTAGTATAAAGGGCTAGAGACAGTCACAGTGCCACCAGATTAGTCTCTTGTTCACTTACTTAAAAGACAGGTAGATGTTTTGTACTCTGTTAAGAGTAAAGTTTTTACTACTTCTCCCTATAAATGAAACCAACTGATAAATGTTTTGTTAAGAGCGGCCAGGAAATAATGAATCACACCGTCAGCAGTACAAAGAGACCATCACGAAACTCGTGTCTTCTACAATGATATCTCTTTTGCTTATTTGACTCAAAAGTTTAATGTCTAATTACATTGAATTTGGGACTGAGAGAAGCTGAGAAATGGATATAAATTAATTTGATCATCAATGAAATATAAAATCAATAGACAATGCTCCAGCAACAGGAGTCAAAGAGATGGCTTACCAACAAAAGCAGGGCTTAGATAGGACTATCGGTAACTCAAGAGCATAAAGGAAGCTGCCTTCTTTGTCTTGCTCTATATTAAAAAAAATGTACCATGGTGCCATTTATTTATTTATTTTGCATCATTCAGTCTAATAACTACAGATTGAGGCATTTGGGTCATTTGGCAGAATAATTAATTTAAGAATTGATCTTAGAAAATTTTTACTTTTTGCAATCTAGGAATTTGGACTAACTCACTAGGGTAAGGTCCTGTCATTAATGCACCAACCTTGAAATAGAGAACGTGTGAAAGAGGGCGTGTGAACTGAAATATATTGATATTGGTTACCTTGTCATTTTTTGTGGTAACCAACAGAAAATACATTGTAATGTTAAAAATGAAATCATAGGACAAATGTAGTTTTCCCTTCAGCCTAAGGCTTTAATCTAAATATTAACACAAATGCATACGCTTGTGTAGCTAAGCATAATAAAAGAGAAATGTTGATCATTGCTCTCGTGAATTTGACTATTGACAATTCTGACAGGTAAGAAGGAAGGTTCCATTTCTAAATACATTTAATTCTAAAAGCACTTAAGAAATTTCTCTCTCTCTCTCTCTCTCTCTCTCTCTCTCTCTCTCTCTCTTCTAATTGAAGACAGATCCTTCTATCAAACAATACACCCTACCACAGTTTCCCCTCCCTCTACTCCTCCCAGCTTGACCTGTGCCTCCCCTCTCTCTCATCTCCACTCCCCCACCCAACACTGTCTTTTCACTTCAGAGAAGAGAAGGGCCCCAAGAGACAGCAACCAAACATGAGAAGACAAGATACAGTAAGACAAAGCAAACACCCTCATAGATTTCAAATCACAGTTGTTCAAACCGGGAAACAATCAACTTTGTCAGTGTGAAACTGTCTAGGTGTTAATTGCTTGAATCCCCTATTTCCAATGTAGAAAACCCATGAACATGAAACAGCGAATATGAAAGAAGAGACGTGTTCTAAAGGCTCATACTTCGTTTCTCCCGGGAACTCGCCACCAGCTCCATCGCCACCAGATCATAAGTCTTAAGAAAATGGAGTCCAATAGCCAGCAAGAATTAATCCAGCTTTGCATAGATGTCAGGCCATTCCCACTCCTCCATGATCTCTTTAATTTCCACAGAAATAAATATGGAGTTTGGAGACATCAGGAGTATGTCAACATTAACCAAGCTTCCAACTTACTCAAAAAAGTTGGCCACTTTTCACATCTTACCTCAGAGGAGGAGAACATATTTTACAAATAGGTCAAATGCTCTTTTAGCACAGCTTCCAATTTGTATACCATAAACTAATTTTAATAAAGAAAAATTATAGGTCCACTATTGCTTACTAGTTTTTCCCTTAGAATCCTCTGATTAAGACAATTTATTATAGTCTATATAAAATCAGTGTGCATCTAAAGACTATAGATATTATTATTACAAGCAAATTCATATTCATTATTCGAGCAGTATATTTTATTTGATCTAAATTAAGACCACACAGACAGTGCTTTCTGTGCATGTGAATTGTTGGGTGCTCTGCCTCAGGGACTGCACTCCACCCATGGCCAACTAACGTTCTACCCTATGCTCTTTGTGGTAATGTTACTTATGTCTCAGAATTGCCTCAATTATTTTTCCTATTGTCTGATTGCTGGGAAGTAAATTAAGAGAAACTCTATTAAATTGTAATTTCAACCCTGGACCTTCTATTCCTATGACTTCAGTGTCTTCTGCCTACTCAGGATAGTGTCACTAATCTTTGTTTTTGTCATAATCTTGTCAGCCTACAGGTCGGGTCATCCCTTCTCTCAGTCCCCTGAATATATTTCTCTCTCTCTCTCTCTCCCTCCATCCACCCCCATCTCCCTTTCCCTCTCCCTTCCAAAGCCTTCTCTGTTTCCCTCTCTCTCTCTCCCAAGCAAACTATCCCACTGGTCTAGAATGGAGCATTGAATCGAGCTTTACCTACCTTGATCACACTTTGTTCTAAAATATTCCCTTACTGTATTAGTTAATAATACATGGTATACTGACCAGAATGAATTACAAGAAGATAAGAGCTGAGTAGTTTAACAATTATCTTCTACTTCCTAGACAGGCAGAATATGTAACTGATCAGCCCATGAGGCTGGATACCTCAGAAATACCGAGTGGCTCTGAAAGCCAAGAATATTTCTAGAGAATCACTGGTCTTCGGTTTATGTTAGAAGACCAAAAATGCTGGAGTCTGATATGAGCAGACAAAGTCAGCAGTAGCAGAATAACAGCATCAAAAGATGCACTTAGCAAGGAGTAACGGCAGACAGGAAACCCTGGTTTGACTTGGACCACTTTATGTCTCTCCACCACCCACTGAAATGACCCCGAGGGCCATCTCCCTTCTGCCAGTCATTTCTTGAACCTCTTGCAGAGGGTAAAGATTTTCCAACACACTTACCATCTAGTCTACTACAGATTTGTCCTGACAATTCATTGACCTTCTCAATTTCAATGAAGGCTAGGGCAATATGCAGGCATGCATCGGTGCATTTTATTGTCTTCCTTAATCACTAACTTTTTCTTAATAAAATTCTCATTGTATCTTTTTGAATCAAACATAATAGAATAAAACAAGAAATATGATGACACTAGCATTTTAAAGGAAGAAAATGACTACAAGTCAGTTATAACGATTTTAGCCAACATGTGGATGACTTCTGAAACACAGCAGGGGTGTAACTCATCTGCCTCCTCCTTGGACATGAGCCTGTTGGCTGCTGATAGCAGCTTGAATTGTCCTTTGATTGTCCCTGCAGACATCATTTTCTCCTAGTATTTCTCCCATATCTAAAAGCCTGATGTCTGTCTCCACTTGTATACATATTAGCACTAAGTGGGTAGTGACCATTAACGTAATCTGTTGCTCCTAACTCATGGCCAAGATGTATTATAGTTGATAGTGCAGATTCCACATGGAAAATGAGTTAGTTCACTCTCTGAAGCAGTTTATGGCCATATTTGCCACATAGGATTCAGGCTACCTAGGGACATTTGAGGTTTTCAAAGTTCCAATGTCTTATCAGTTTTTAAGCTGTTTATCTTGCAGTGCTGTCATTAATTTGGTGACATTTAATCCTCTCAGAATTCTGACTTCTCAATCAATAGCAGCACCATACTTAGTATATATTCTTCATATCAGGCTTTTAGCTCACTGGGCACATTTATCAAGATGCACCCTCAAACGCCAAAGAAAAAGAAGTTTAAAATTTTGTTTTGTAAACTCGGCTCCTCTCCCTGAGTCTACCGATTTACCTAAAGGTATTATTTAACTAAACTAATTTCTCCATTTTTTCATTTGTATGTCTTTAGTCCAAAAGATAATGAGATTGTGTAAAAATATTGGACACACTTTTTTTCTTTAGATGATGTCTAGTTTACCTCCCCATATCTGTTTCTTTGGCTCTGTTTCTGTTTACTGCTGGATTGTTTGCAGCTTTGCTTTTATTTACTGAATTGCAATACTAGATTTTTTAAAAGTAATTTTATATTTTTCCATGGAGCAAAAGATATCTTAAAATTATTAAGTCATTAACGTTATCACTATCATTAATCATAATAACATATAATAGTGATGTAGTATGTAGGATGCCACTGCTATAATTAGCTCATTTTAGTGAATGCTCTTACATGAAGCATGGGTTACTCTGTTTGACTGAATTTCACAAAAGAAGAAACTGAGGCACAGAGAAGGTATATGAAACTTAAATTCTCAGAAATTAAAATGACTACAAATGGTACCCTAGAAATCGGGTACATCTTGAGACTTTATTGTCCTGTTAGTCATTCTTGAAATTAACAGAATAGGAGACACATAAAATGTTTAAGAGAGCTTCATGAAGAGAATAAACACATGAGTCTGGATGACAGGAAGCTCCATGCTGTGTTACGTTCACAAAAGCTGGTTGTTTTCTCAGTGCAAGCCACGAAGCCTGAAGGTGGGATAGAGTGCTGCCTACAGATTTGTGATCCAGGATCTAGATAGAGTGTCTGAAGGTGCATATCCTGAGAGGAAATAATGCCTCCCTTGCCTTTTGTTCTATTGGAGCTATCAAGACATTTATAAGAGAAGATCTTATTAACTCTCGATTCAAAGACTAGTGTCTAAAGGGAGACAAAGCCAAAGCCAGACTCAAGGTTTTCTCAGATATTTGAGCATCTTTTAGCCCAACATTGTTGATAGATAAAGTCTTAACTACCCTTTCTGTATTTCTACCCTCTCCTACCTCTTTTTTCTTCCTCCTTGTCCTCATCCTCATTCTCTTTTCTCTTCCTCCTTCATCAGCCTCTTTTTTACTTTCTCTTTCACTAAATATCACTATTTTAGCACAGGTAATTTTCATTTTAATATTGTATTTATATTTCTAAGTGGTTCACAATTTAGTTGAACACACAATATTCACGAGGAAAAAAATCATAAACCTCCAGCCTGGCTATTCTATAATATCTATGTGTTTATAATATTGTTCTAATAATTAAATCATTTCAATTTCCTCATATAATAGGATATTTTGCTACTCAAATGTAAATTAAATGTATATATACATGCATTTGAATGGTTTTATCATTTAACTTGGCATTTAAGTACAGTTATGTGCTGTGTTTTCTTACTATTCTTAAATAGGTAAAGTATAAAAACCCACCATTTGTTAACCCAAACATAAGCATGTCTATGAAATACATCAGTACTGCATTAAATACTAAGTGGAAAGCAAGACAATTATTCGGTCATAAAAATATGGAGGCAGACCACCAAGTTTAAGTGAGGCAGAATGAAAATAAAACTTGGTGAACACATCATAGTGGAGGTGTCCTCACACAGTCAAAGCCATCTGAGTTACAAATGCCTGTTGTCATCTCTATCCTGATAACCATAGGAAGGGATGGTAGGACATAAAAAGGGGGCTTGATTTATTTTAACTAAGTTAGCTATAAGGGGCTAGCCTTCTAATATAAATATATAATTTATACTAATCTACATGTGTATAAAGCTCCTACTTCCTGTTTATTTTACTTTATTTTTTAACTGGGATTTAATTTCTAGACAGATGGTGGTTGACCCATATCTCTGGACCCACGAAGTCAGAAACTCCCTCAATTTGTCTTTTCCTTTGAAAGTACTAAGTTCACAGACTCAATTCACACAGGTAGAGGCACAACCTGGCAAAGGCAGAGCTGGACAGTGCGGTGAGGTTCTGAGTGCCAGCCTTGCATCAGGCCCTACACTGAGCATGGCTCATGGGAATCAGATGCAGCTATGGACAGAGTTTAGAGTCGTGCCCTAAATCCTCAAAAGCACAACTGGAACCCCAAGCCAGCCATTGTGTCAGCATTCCTAAGTCAACCCTGTAATCTGTTTCCAAGCCCTGTCATTTTTATCTGCTATTCAGACAACTTTGAGCATGTTTCTGGAATTGTTCTATGTGTCTCAGTTTCCTTACTTGTAAAAACATATATTCCAGAAAGGTTGCAGCTCAAAAGGGACAGCATAACGCTTGTCTGATCATGGTCCTATGCTGCTTGTTGACTATGAAATGGATCTCAGTGTCATTGTCTGAGATGTGTATTAAATCTATCATATACCAGGATAATTGTAGAGCATGAGAAGAAACCAGGAGAGAGTCGATCATTCTTTACTGTGCACATTGTAAAATTGTGGTACATCTGAGGGTAGACTTTTTGTATATACCACTCATTTTGTAAGAGTATTTTTAAAAATCTGTAATTTTGAAGGCATAAGAGTAGCAAAAAGAACTTTTAAGCCTTTAAAAGACTGTGAAGTTTTAAGTTGGAATTTTAAATGTGAGGCTGAACTTATATAATTGCTATTGTTTAGTGAGCACAGAGATATGAAGTGTAATCCTCCTGCCTCGGACCCTGCCTTTGTACACTGTCAGCTGCTCATTTCTCTTTTAGCTCTAGGATCTGGAGGAATAGGACAAGTTCTTTCTTGCTGATCGCCTTTGTTAACAGTCGTGAAAAGCAGAGTTTGTCAGACACTTGGCTGACTGTAAGCACAGAAACATTTTATTTTTAGATGTGCTATCTTCTAATTTTCTGACAAAAATTATAAAAAAAAACAGAGTCATCTGTTTAGTTTTTGGCCTACTTAATTTATCCATTTGAATGATGGTAACATAGAAATACCTATGTTATCTGAGACCTGGAAAGGAAGAATAAATTCACGATAGAGATTTCCATGAGACCTGGTTCAGGAAGTGTTTTGTAAGCAAAGAGAGACATATAAAACATTGATTTAGCGAAAGGCAAATCTGAAAAGAAAGAAAAAAAGAAAGAAAGAAAGGAAGGAAGGAAGGAAGGAAGGAAGGAAGGAAGGAAGGAAGGAAGGAAGGAAGGAAGGAAGGAAGGAAGCAAAGAGGGAAGAGAGGAAGGAAGGAAGGAAGGAAGGAAGGAAGGAAGGAAGGAAGGAAGGAAGGAAGGAAGGAAGGAAACAGCAGAAAATCACTGACATGTGAGGGAAAAAAAAAAACAGTTCAGCAGGACATAAGCTGATGTTATTATATGCTTCTTAAATACAGTAAAAATTTAAAATGACAACCAAAACTAAAAATGAAGCCACCCACTCTTCTTGCTTCGGGGTTTTATGAATATCAACAGCGATTCTGAATAGAATGAGAAAGTTGTTTGCTTTTACTGAGCCCTTTTGTTACAGCATGCTCTCTCTTGAAGTTTGGCTTCTGTTTTCTTTTGTATTTTAATACCCTTCTTCCCCGTGGATGTGTGATTTCCAATTTGATATGTGGAAGGAAGAACCATGCAGATGTCTACAATTCTTATCTCTTATCCCAGTAGGTTTGGTTTTAATTCATTCTCCCATACTTGTACCTCTAACCTCCTTAATAAAAATGAAATCCCTTTTTATTCATTAGCATTTTAATAGAAAAAGAAGGCTACAATAATAGTATATGCCATGTCCATATGCTATGTTAAATAGGACAGAGCATTCCATAATTCCCAGAAGAAAGTTTCCTGCTGCCTACACAGAGAATAGGATTCTATCAGTACTGGGTATGATGTTATTTTCTATCCAGAGTGTAGTTACAATTATGATCACCTAAAGTCAAACTAATAATAATAAAAACGCTCAGCAATTTTACCTAAAGTTGTAAGATACAGCATGTCTCCAAAGCCTTTAAACCAAAGAACAATTAAATAAGCAACATCAGAGCTAATGAACTCATGGGGTGATCCCTAAGGCAACAGAGCTACTCTGGTTCTCCATTGGGCTGAAAGGGCTTTGTCAGCTCACCCAGTAATGCTTCAATTTTATTACCATGGAAACAATATATTAACATATTTTTAGAGATTTCCTTCTCTTTAAAAGGTGTGTTTAGTGAAAGCTTCTTGTGAGACCCATGAGAATTTACAGTGGGCACCATGAGTCAAAGCAATAGCTCAGCTTTGATCCCGCCCTGCGATCCTCCATATAAGACTTTGATGCATGAAGCTTGTTGGCCTTGGAGTGGATATGTCATGCAGAAAATAAAAGATAAGAAGCTAAAGAATTATTTTCCATAATGTATAGGTGCTATTAACACAAAAGACATAAATATGAAATGAAAAGCCTTGGTTTACTGCACATATTTTATTTGATATTTTAAACTATTATTTTAAAACATGTTAAGAATTACAATAGTTTTCTGTCCCCAGACAATATGATAACTGCCTCATGATAAATATTTGAAGCATCCAGGCATATGTTCACACTTTAGAAATATAGCTACATCTCTAGTTTTGAAATATCACCTTATATTTTCAGTGACCCTCCACATATCAGCTAAAAATAAAGAAAGGGCTTGAATCTGCATAAAAAGACAAGCATGGATACTTACACATTTCTTATTTTCAAGACTGTATTTGGTAGTCTTATAGTTAGTTACATATCAACAATAGAAATATTCTTCAGAGTGGTGTTTTATAGTTAATAACCTCACAGAAATTAATCATTTTGATGTCTAGCAAGTAGATAGCACAAGTTTAATTATTGTTATATTATAGATAATTAAACTAAGGCTCAATTATCTATCTACATTCTCTCAGCAATTAATGACAAAGGTCAAATATGAATCCAAGTCTCCAGGTCCCCAGGGCTGGTCCTTTATGTATTTGTTACATTGTTAATACCATAATCATCTAGAGGGAATCAGCTGAAACTTCCTGGCTTCCTAGCTCGAAGGAACTGATCTTCTGAAACAAAGATGCCCCTTCCTTACTCTCTCTCTCTCTCTCTCTCTCTCTCTCTCTCTCTCTCTCTCCCTCTCCCCCCCCCCAAGGTCACCTTTAGACTTAGCACTTATACAGTGGCTCACTTATTTTATTTTACACCCATACTTTACCCACAGATTTGATGCCATAGGAACCTCTAAAACAATGTTAGGAATTCCCCCTGCCTCCTCTTATTTTTTAATTTAGGATAGAGAGCTCCTTTCTGCTTTTTAAAGCATTCACTTGTAATATTATTATAAAACTAACTTGTAGTAAAATTAGATACTAGAAAATATTGACCACAGATGCTTGACAAATAGTGGCGAAGTAGATCATAATACCTCAAACAAAATTTACAAAGAAAAATACGTTTAGAATAGAAAAATCTTAGCCTCTTCTGCTACTTAGTTATAAGATGTCAATAGGTATGAGTTATATTGGTTACTAGGATAAAAGAAGAAACTGTGTAGAAAGGCCAGAGAAACCGGATGAAAGCTACTTTGTACAAGGTTTAAGATTGTTTGTCTTTGATTAAGCCTTGAAAAGCCAGACTCAATCCTCTTGAGAGGTCAGAAATGATGCAGCAAACTACATCAATAACAATACCACATGCCAAGATTGTCCAATCAGAGTGACTAATGTCCACTGGGTGCTACTCACAGTCTAGGGCATGTATACAGGGACAAATAAAGAAAAAGCATTGAAGACACAACAGAGACATCAGAAAAATATCAAAGTTATCTACGATTTATGATATTTCCACGTAAGTCCTAAAAGTCACTGGAACACGAAGAGTAGTAAAGTCAGTTGACGATGGCCTGGAAATCCCCCTGTGATGTCAAGCTTGGCATTGTAAAGCTGCAAAAGATGCCCCCCAAACACACCCTGCTTACACCCCAAACCTCCTGTATTACAAACAGGGAACTCAAGTGACACCTGCTGCATCAATTAACCAGGCTATCCTTAGTAATCTTAGTTCAATTGCTCAAGCATCAAAATCAAATTTTCTTGGGTTCTTATTTTAGGGTTTATGTTTTCTATTTTATCTGTTTGTTTACTAGTTTGTTGCTTGACTATTTATTTATTTTTATTGTGTGTGTGTACGGGAGAGAGGGAGAGAGAGAGAGAGAGAGAGAGAGAGAGAGAGAGAGAGAGAGAGAGTGCATACACATGCCATGTGACCTATGCTGAGTTCAGAAGACCATTTTAGGAGTCAGTTCTCTCCACTATAGGAATCTACTGATCAAGCACAGTTTGTCAGGTTTAGTGGCAAGAATTCCTTCCCACTGAACCATCTCATCAGGTCTCCATTGTTTTTCTTTCCATCAAAACTAAAGTATACTTAATATTCCCATCTAAATTGATATATTTTAATTTAAAAGCCTCACAGAGGTTTTGCTTTTTCTCACTTACACCCAGACTTGAAGGAACTGCTTTCACTCTCTCCTGCTACCTTTTCTTCCAATCTGCAGTCAAATGGCACACATTAGTCTGCATTCAGTCATTCTAGATTAGTTTTCTTTTACTAGAAATGTATATATATTGAATGATGTAGTAGATTACCCTTATCATGTCCTTAAATATGAATATCACAGATAATTTGAAATACATACATAGCATTGCATGTATCAGTATTTTGTGATTTTATATCTCAAATGACACAGTTTAATTACCATATACCTGTTGAATAACAGGTTACCTCCAGTGTAGGGCTACTAAAAATACAATTGTTAAGAATATTAGTGTAAAATCCTTGATATGAATATATGCTTTCCCAGGTATTACTGTGTGAGAGGATTTTCCTTGGAGACATAACACGCATCTATTTATAGATAAGACATACATAGGAGAGCCAACTTGAGGTGAAACCCAAATCCATGATGGTGAAATAATAAATTTTTACTATGTCTACCTAAAGGAGGAATAATGGATTACCTTCATTGTATTAACAACTGCTAAGGAGAGAGGATTAGAGAGTGTGTAAAATAAAGGCTTAAAGGACTTTGTGATTAACTGTGAGAAAAATGTGAAGTAATAAAGCAATGCACAGATCCGGGGCCAAAGAACCTGGGGACAGAAAAACTCCGACACTTCCGGATTTCACTTGCGGGCGGAAACCTCTGCCTGCGCCGCCAGGAGTCGGTAGTCAACGAGCACCGGAGAGGGGTGCCCTCCCAGGAGCCTGGAAAGGCCGGGAGTGGGGTTGAGGGGAGCAGCACCTCTCGCCCAGACTCGCCCAGATCTGCCGGGATCCAGGGCCTGAGAACCCAGGGACAGAAAAACTGTGAACTTTCCGATTTACACTGGTGCCTGGGGACCTCAGCCTGGGCCACAAGGCTCCACGTGAACAGGGAATCCCAGAAGTGCTGACACACCTTTGAGAACAGGCAAAACCACCACTTCTGGATCAAGAGAGACCTTTAAAGAACCTTTGGGGCATAGGAACCAAGGGACAGCTGGGGACAAGATCCTTCTGATTCCATTCTGCACCCCAGAGCGGACCCTGAGGGACAGCTCTCCAAACCCAAACACCTCTCAGAGAGAGCTGGTCTTCAAGGAGTACTGACACAGAGACTTGAAGGAGGGGCAAGCCATAACCGGACAGAGTAAGATCAGCTAACATCAGAGTCAACAAGATGGCAAAAGGCAAGGGTAAGAACATAAAGA
>JAPYYD010003196.1:0-14429 GCA_028551405.1 Uromys caudimaculatus
CAGAGGCAGAGGGGTTCGACCCCCAGCAGCTGAAGTTGGGGGTATTTAAAGGAAGAAACATCCCCAAGGCAAGGAAGGAATTACAACTCAGGAAAAGGCTCATTCACAAAGCAAGGGGTGGGGAATGGAAAGAATTTGCATTATAGGGAAGTAAGGACTATTCACAGGTTAGTTGCATAAACATTTCTGGTTCCTGAAACGTTTTGCCTCTGGACCTGAGGCCAGGTCAAAGTCATCCGTAGGAATGTAGCTGGGTGGGATTTTTGCCCTGACATGCAGTTTCTAATCTTGGCTCTAAGTTTGCTAGGGGGTTTTGCCCGGGCATGTAGCTTCCAGTCTTGGCTCCAAGCCTGCCAGGGGTCTCAACCCTCCTCACAAGAGGGTCAGGTCTTTCATACCAAGTGAGCATTACACAGAAGTCAGCAGGTGTGTGTGTGTGTGTGTGTGTGTGTGTGTGTGTGTGTGTGTGTGTGTGTCCAGGTGAGTATTGCACAGAAGACTACAGGTGTGTAGATACAGGTGAGCATTTTTACAATGGCAGGCAGGTACACCTATCCAGGTGAGCACATTGTAAACCTACAGGTGTACATATCAGAATGTAATGGGAATGTTTGAAACTAATCTTCATAGGCAGGTGGTGACAAGGTGACCTAGTAACTTCTTAAGCGCCTAGTTGCTCTCTTCACAGGGGTGAGACTGAACAGAGCTTCAGCTCCACAGTGTGCTTCCAAAGAAGGTCCCTGGGGGAATGGGAAGAGCACTAGTCAGAGGCCTGCTGTACAGCAAGTTCAGGAAGATTGAAGCAGTGGAGGCAGAGGAGATCTGAAAGAGAAGAGACCAGTGTGGCTGGAGCCACCAGGACCTAGAGTCTTTGTGCGATGCCACACAGGGTGGAGTGGAGCAGGGAATAAGAACAGAGGTGCCACCTGGGCTGAGACTGCAGTGTTGAGTGGAGCCAAATGCCAAAGGTCTGGCCACATGTGTTTACTATGAACTTAATCCCTTCTTGCACCAAACAACAGGAGGTTGGGCAAGAGTCTGGAAGCATCTGGCAACCCAGGTCAGAATCCTGTGGAAGGGGCGGAAGCAAAGGAAGCTACACCCTCAAATAGGCAGCAAGGGTTTCTGGGGGATGTGCAGGACCTTGTAGGACAATCATCCCTGAAGGCCCCTCAGGGCTCGGGGAGGGGGTAGTTTTATTCAGAGCACTGGGCTGCACACAATCAGAAGCATGATCAGGAGATGAGATCCACCTCCATGGAGTCTATGTCTGTGGCAACTGTATGTAAACTTATTATGTCTGGAAAAAAACATGGGGACAGGTCCTGCCTGCCATACCAGACTCTGGAGATACTGAGATCATCAATGGACAGGAAGGATACAGGGTAGACTCGTGTTTTTACAACCACCCAATGGGAAAATGGGCCTTGGTACCATTTGACCCCCTGTCTTAGTTTTAAATCTAAACATTGTAGTTTGGGTTCCTGAAAGTTGTCTGCACATCCAATAAGGCATCAGGAAGTGACATGGAAGTTGTGTGGTCCTGGGGCCCAGTAGCATCTTCAAATGACAGTGCTGTCTATCCAGTCACAGTCATTCTCAACCCTGTCAGCCAAGTGCTGAGGGTTCATCTAAAGTTCTGTAGGCTCCCTGCTGTTCTGGCCATGTGCAGGGGTGTCATTAACACCAGAGAGTGCTGGCACTGAGTGGCTGAGGAAGCTTGCACCTAGTAGGTAGATGGACCCTAGATACCTGGGAAGATCAGACTCAAGTTGTCCCAGAAGGATGTCAGTATAAACACTGTATTGTTCACTGTCATCTTCTCACCCACAGGCCTTCGTGACTGATTCCTACTTTCTGAAGTTTCTGAGAACACTTTCATTTTTATTAATTAAGCCAAATACAAATCCATCTTTGAGACAGTAACTCACTGTATAGCCCCAGCTGACCTAGAACTCACTATGTTGCCTAAAGTGGCCTCATACTCAGAGATCTATCAGCTCTGCCTCCTGAGTGTTGAGGTTGAAGGCCTGTACCAGCATGTCTGGCTAGTGTTCTCAGTGTGAAGCCCCAGCACAATACAAATGAAATTAAGAGTAGCTGCTTACATTTAGAGGCAGCTTCATTAATGCATACCATTGACCCTGGAACAGTAGAATGTTTTTCTTTCCAAGACTCTGGTGTGGGATACTCATCCTCAAGACCATGACCCTAAAGAAGTAAAAAAGGTTATTCTCACAAAATCTAACCTAACCATCCCATCTAATCTTCGAACCCTGACCGTTCTGAAGGGCATCTCAAAGAATGCTATTTCCTTTCAAGTTTTTAAAATTTTACTAGTCTCAGTAAGTTAGCTTTGTCTTCATAAGACAAATTTCCCTGTAAGTCCTGAGTTTCTAATTAATGTAACAAGGAGGTGTGTCTCTTCTCCTAAGTGGGATAATCTGAATTATGAGATTGTTTGTGGAAAAGAGCTTCCTGACACATTTGAATAATAAAGATGTCCAGGAAGGTGATCTAAGCAAAGAATAAAGTTGGACCAGAGTCCTTATCAGTGGAGGTATCAGCCACATCCATGACAACTGAAGCCCTGAGGCTTTCTCCAACCTTCTGCAAGTGGGTTGAAGAACCTCCTTTAAACCTAGGGCCATATTTGAAGCCAGAAAGGCTATTAGAGAAATAGGAATCACTAGGTCAAGGTCCAACATCCCAGTGCTCACTGTGGGTGGGCTGATGGCAGGAAGACTGGAGGCAACCATGCTAGGACATGAACCATGATGGCTCATTATGATCCATAGTCTCTCTGTCTATCTGGGGACAGCCTCAGATCATCCAGTGGTTACCACAGAGGTATTCTGAGATAAGGCTGCTCACCTTCTGGTCTTAAGAGAAGATAGATGTCTATATTTGAAGGAGACTCTCTCAAGGAGGGCTAAAAAAAATCACATCTTCATGCCAGGTCAAATGTTTCCTTAAACCGGTTGTATGTAGTCCTCTCTCACCAACTGCCAAAGGAACTATGCACTCTTGCGTTCTTCTTTGTTGAAAGAGGGTTCTCATCCTAAGACTTCCACCCTGGGTACTCCTGAACTCTGCCATGTCTACCTAACCTTTCTTCAGTGTACCTCACTGAGCTCAGTGTCTTGTAGTCAGGTCAATTGTTCCTTGCTTATTCTCAGTCCTGGTAGGGAATTAATTGGACACTTTCCTTGTGCACACAAGGGATGGGTAGATGAGATGGAGAAGTGTTTGTCCTTAGTCTGCATCCCTAAGACAGTAACCCTTCCCACATCTGTGTATACTCCTATGCCTACACCAATCTCACCTATTCTCTAAGACCTGGCTACGCCTGACCTCTTCTGAAAAGTCCCTTTCCATCACATTCTGAATCCATTGCCTTTATTATGTCCCTGGGGTGTGTATGCAAGTGTGTATGTGCACTCCTGGTATCCACAGAGGCCAGAAGAGGGTGCTAGATCCTCTGGAACTGGAGTTAGAGATGGTTGTGAGTAGCCATGTAGATGCTGGGAACCAAACAAGGGTCTTCCATAAGAACAGCAATTGATCTTAGTGGCTGAGTTTCTTCTTATTTAATCCCCAACTTCACACTGGGGCTGGGGAGTGGGGCACAGAGAGCTTCACCAGACAAATTCTGTAGGGCAGGCACTCTCAACCCACAGCATTTCCAGATAATTACCTATGCGTCCTTTTGTTTCATGGAATTATTTTGTTAGATAAGTCCTGCCCAGAGTCTTACACTACAGATCCAGGTGAAAAGACTCGCTCAGCTTAGGGGGTGCAGTAAAAGATCCACAAAGGAAAAATCTCTCTGTAAGATAGCTGGTCCCTGGCTGAATGAAATTTTCACAAATCTTGAAGTTGCACTGTAAGGATTTATCTCTTAAATATGAAGCACACTGAAAGCAATTGAACTACTTTTCTTGAGCTCAATAAAGCTTCTACTTGATACTTGCAATGCTCTCCTGACCCAACCCACTTTATCCAGATCCTACTTGTGAGGCAAATGCGTTTTTATTAGTGGCAGGATATTTTTAAAGCTTGATGATCATAGCCTTCCATTAACCGGCCATCCCCTTGAGCCCGGGGTGGGGATTCACACAGATTTCACGCATCTTTATATTGATTCGATAGGAATGGATGGTAATGGGGTCTGTTCACAGTGTGGCATGTGGTTTCAGAATCAAACGCTGTCCATTTATGTGATGTGGGCCGCTAGTTGTTTATTGATTTCTCCCTCTTCACATGGAGAACTTTTGATATTTCTGGTTCATAAAATCAATTTTTCATTTCTGTTGTATTTTTCTCTATTTAGGGTTGTGATTGCCTGGGCTGGATGGCCTTTGGGAAAGCATGACTGTGCATTTTGCAAGAAAATTAATGAGAAAAAGCAGGTTCCTCTGCAGTAGCCTCAGAGCCTCATGCCCCTTAGCTCAACAGGGAGATTTGGAGTCTCAGACCTGCCTCCATATCACAGAGGAACAAACTTCAAGACACTCATGAAGGCAGTGCATTCTGTTCCTTTGGACTCAGGAGAGCTCCCCTTCACACCCAGCCACTTGAAGGGCTGCCCCAAAGCTGACTGCTAACTCTATTCAGCTGATCTTCAGCAGGGTTCCCTCTGCTGGGGAAGAGCATCAAGCAGCATAGAGCTAACACCGACAGTTGTTGAGTCAGGTATCTCCTGCATGCTGCCATGCTCCTGTGCCTTTAGTTTTGGGGTGGGAGGATGGGCAGGCAGGAGCCACAGTGGCTTCTGTGTATGCTCACTCAATTTTAATCATTTGATCATTTCAACCCCAGGGTAATGTAAATGGTAGTGTTGCAACTACACATCTTAGCATTGTCTTTAGTACCTTTAGCAAGATAGGGCTTGCAAGCCTCCCAGATCAGGGGCTGTAGTGTCCTTATGTCCATGAGGATTTCCACAGGGTGGAGAATGGTGATGGCCACTGCAGAATGGTTGCCCTGGCTCTAAGAGTAAATCCAGGCTGAGCCACCTTAGCCACCCTCAGCAGTGCACACCACACTTACTGTCCCCTGCCTAAGCTGTGCAAGCACCTTGAACATGAGCCCTGGAGTCCATTTCCACATCCGCCTAAATGAGGATTCGCTCCACAGTCCATCTAGTAGTCAGACTCCAGGGCAAGGGACGATTGCTAATTTGCTAAATAGCATGGGGAAACTGTAATTATATTGATTGTTTTTCCCTATGGGAAAAAAGCAAGGGTGTTGCTTCTATGTCCATGTTTCTCATTTATGAGAACTTGGTGACTTTGACTGGCCACGATAGACCAAATCCAAAACTTCGTATCTATTTTCTAATTGGCTAAAACCATTGGCCAAAGGGAATATTTCAAACACCCTTCTAGAAGCCACTTTTGAACTTCAGAAAAGCCGCCTTTGGAGAGAAATGTTCATCTCTCCCCTACTGTTTAAGAACTTGGCTATAAAAATGTATTGTCTTTGTTGTCAGTATTAATAATTCAATGCAAAGGGCAGACACCTTTACTGGCAGAAGCTAGTGGAATTCTGTCAATTTAAGGTCAGCCTGGTCTTAAACATACAACCTAGAATATAGGCAGTTCTAGGTCAGCCAGAGCTACATGGTGAGACCCAATAATTGGTCATTAACATAGAGACCCACAACTGGACTCATGTGCAGGGTAAGAGACCTTGGAGCATTCATTTCTAGATAGTCTTCATTAAATCCCTCCTGTTAAGGCTCAGGAATCTATTTGAAAGTGGGGGAAGAAACAATGTAAGAGCCAGATGATTATAGAAACAGTATCTTCCAGACAGTGGGGCTGGTACACACAAGAGACTGTGACAGCATGCACAAGACTAGAACAAACTCAAGCCAGATGGGGTTCCAGAACTGAGAGGTAGATGTGGACACACGACCCACCTCCCCCAACCAAAAATCTATGTGCAACTGATAAATGCTTGCAAAGGAAAATTTAGTTTTTTCTACTGGAGTCTCACTGGGTATAGAAAGCATACTGCAGAGAAGACTGTCTTAGCCAGTGATTCTATTACTGCAATGAAAACACCATGACCCAAAAGCAAGTTGGGGAGGGAAAGGTTTATTTGGCTTAGACTTCCAGATCGTAGTCCATCACTGTAGGAAGTCAGGATAGGAACTCAAGCAAGGCTGGAACCTGGAGGCAGGAGCTGATGCAGAGGCCATGGAGGGATGCTGCTTTATGACTTCTTCCCCATGGCTTGCTAAGCCTGATTCTTTTGTTTGTTTGGTTGGTTGGTTTGGTTTGGTTTGGTATTTTTTGAGACAGGGTTTCTCTGTGTAGCCCTGGCTGTCCTGGAACTCACTCTGTAGACCAGGCTGGCCTTGAACTCAGAAATCTACCTGCCTCTGCCTCCCAAGTGCTGGGATTAAAGGCATGTGCCACCGGCTTTTTTTTTTTTTTTTTAAGTTTATTTTATTTATATGAGTACACTGTAGCTGTCTTCAGACACACCAGAAGAAGGCATTAAGTTCCATTACAGATGGTTATTAGCCACCATGTGGGAATTGAACTCAGGACCTCTGGAAGAGCAGTCAGTGCTCTGAACCTCTGAGCCATCTCTCCAGCCCCCAGCCTGATTCTTATAGAACCAAGGACCACCAGCCCAGGGATGTCACCACCCACCATGGGTTGGGCCTTCCCCCATTGATCACTAATTGAGAAAATGCTTTGCAGGTGGATCTCAGGGAAACATTTTCTCAACAGAGGCTCCATCCTCTCTGATGACTCTGGCTTGTGTCAAGTTGAAACACAAAACCAGCTAGTACAGGCCCCATGCGGAGGATTGACTGGCCAATATGAAAACTGACACTAAGATGTTTTGTTTCATTTTAAATGTGTTTTCGTTTGTTTGTATGTTTGTTGTTGTTATGGTTTGGTGATTTTTTTTGTTTTTTAAATTATTTTTGTTTTTGAGTTGTTTTTGTTTGTTTTTAGGTTGTTTTTTTCCTGAGAGAGAGAGAGAGAGAGAGAGAGAGAGAGAGAGAGAGAGAGAATGAATGAAGTAGGTTGGGTAGGGAAATGGGGAGAATCTAGGAGCACTTGGGGAAGGGGGCAAGAATATGATCAAGATATGTTGCACGCAAAAAATAAAACAATTAAAATACCACACAGGTTTGTTTGTTTTTTTTTCCAAAAAAGTTCAAATGGTCTAAGAAAATTGTTTAAGTAGTGGACTGAAACTGAGTGCTAATTATGCACAGAAAAAAAAATGTCTTTTTGAAAAGCTAAACCTTAGATTATGTATCATTCCAACTAGGTAGAAAATACAGGCATATGGAAAAACACGACAATATTTAAATTTAACTGATACCTAAATATGCAAGATACTAAAACATAAAAGAGAGTAAGAAAGGAAGGAAAGAGAGAAAAGAAGGGAAGAAAAGAAGAGAGGAGAAAAGGTGAGTAGAGAACAGACAACTCTTAAGACTTGACCAACATCCCCATCCCCATTTTCTTAGGTTTCCCAGAAACAGGGCACCCCAAAGACAGCAGGAAGCAACTAAAGATCACGAAGACCCCATTCCTGCCTCACCATCACCTCTTTCTACTCTCTCTCTCTCTCTCTCTCTGTCTCTCCCTCACTCTCTCGCTCTCTCATGCTCTCTCTAGAATAGAGTTTATTCAGGGCATGGGGAGAGGAGTTAAGACAGTAGTAGAGACAGAGAAAGGCAGAGAGAGAGAAGTAGAGGAGTAGAGGCCACCGGCCATAAGCATGTGTAGAGAAAGGGGGAAGGGGCGAGGGGACAGAGTGGGAGCAAGAAGGGAAGAGTAAGAGCCTAGTTTCTCATTTTTAATTAAACCAAAATGGAGAAATGTTAGCATTTCTTCTAGGCTCCGCCCAACAGTAACCTAGCAATAGCTTGGTAAGCCTGGTTTGATAAAAAAAAGAACTATTTCTCTCTCTCTCTCTCTCTCTCTCTCTCTCTCTCTCTCTCTCTCTCTCTCTCTCTCTCGTGTGTGTGTGTGTGTGTGTGTGTGTGTGTGTGTGTGTGTGTGTGTGTTTGTACGCATCTCTCTGTCTGTCTGCCTCTATTCCCTTCTTCTCAACCCTCCCCGTTCTCATGCCCCCAAATAAACTTCATTTTATACTAGTACCTGGCTGGTACCTCAGGGGTGGGTACCTCACATGGGCCTGCTACACACCCTCTCCTACTGTATCATACCATGTTTTACAAAACATCACTGAGAAGAGAAGAGAGGAGAGGAGAGGAGAGGAGAGGAGAGGAGAGGAGAGGAGAGGAGAGGAGAGGAGAGGAGAGGAGAAGAGAAGAGAAGATTCCAATGATATGGCAGGCAAGATGGCTCAGCTGGCAAAAACACACACTATGCAAGCCAGAGGTTCTGAGTCTGATCTCCAGAACACCAAATGGAAAGAGAACTGGCTCCTCAAAGCTGTCCTCTGACCGCATACTGGTGATCATGAAATTCTCATCCATCAGCCCTGGAGAATTTCTAAGGGAGATGCGTGCTTTTCTTAGAGAACTCCAGTTGGCACAAAAGCCCTCAAGTCACCCCTCAGGTATTGGTCATGTGCACAAACAAGTAACATGTAATGCAAAGATGTGACTGAATGGTAGGTAACAGTGTAAGAAGACCCCTATCCCTTCCTGCTGGATGGAGAGACGTGTGTTAGTGGAGTTTGTTTTGTTGTTTTATTTTACTCTTTTTCTTTTATTTTTTTAATTAATTAATTTATTTACTTATTTTGAGACAGGAAGAGAAAGGGATGAGGAGCAAAAGGACACTCATGCAGAAGGGGTGGGGGCGGGGTCATCCAGGGACCAAGGAAAAGGAAATAGATCTCTCCCTCAGTAATAGGCAGGTGGGGGGGAGGCTGTTAATTGACATTTTCAGTACTTATTTAGAGTCTATTTGACGGTGGGAGGTGGATGTGAGTGGATTCCCTGAAGCTTACAAGAATCTTTTTAAGTTTACAGAAAAAGACAAATCCTTCATTACTTGTATTTACCAACCTCAAAAACACCTTTCCAGACCATAAAACACTTTCTTAGAAGCTTTCATGTCCTCAGATCTTACAAGAAGTTCGGGGCACTTGCTAGCAAAATACATTCAAGAGAGATAACACTTATTCTTCTGGGAGTTATGGTTCCAAACATTTACCCCCAGCTCTCAGATCTCAGCAGCCTGAGGCTGGCAGGTGTGGCTGCTGCATCCATCTCACTGCACTGTGGCCCTGATCTGCCACGGGGCTCTGTGATACTTAGTGGTTCGGCTCAGTTTGGTTCTGGGTCGGTTTTATTTACTCCATCCTCCTGGTGGAATCTGGGTTGCCACTGTGATGGGATTCTGGTGGTAAAGGCAGAAACATGTGGAAAATAAAAGACCATACATGAGGTTGGAGAGATGGCTGACCCCTGACATTCAGGGAGCCTGGAGGAGGCGGTAACATGATCTGGCAATATGCCACTTTTGTGTGATTCTCAATGAATGTGCCCTTGAGTTGGGAGGAGGAGGGACTTCTGCCTGAGGCTGAGGCCTGTGTACTGGTAAAAGACAGTCACCTATGACTCCTCCCATGTCTCTTTCCTGATTTCAGGAAACCCACTTCATCTCCTGGTCTGGGAACTCTCAATGTCACAACATGCCAGGGTCAACCAGGAGCCACTGGGGTTTCATGTTATGTTAGAGTATGGCCTTTTCATAAAGAGAGTTTCTGGTGAGACCTCCAGCAAACTGAAGATTTAAAACAGGGAGAGGGAGAAAGTCTTGATTCTCTGCTTCAACCGGATTCCAACAAAAGGCCTCTTTTCCTTCTTACATCCATAATGTTCTATTCCTCAACTGCCTCAGTTTCACCTTTCAACCCCTTGTTTTCCTCACCAAGGGGAACTTGATTTACTTTCAGATTAATTAGACTTCAGACTGTCTTCTCCCTGCCCCCAGACCCTGACCTCTCTTTTCTTAAGAGAATTTCCTTCAGAGAGCCTGTCATTGTAAATTACTTCTTTGCACCTTTGAGATGCAAATTAGTCCAAGAGCCTCCGGTGAGGTTTAGAAACCTGAGCTATCTTTCTCCCACATCCAGAGCTATTTGTTTGTAATGTAAATGGCAAGGAGATTAGACACACACCCCCTTGGTCTCCTGGAGAGGAATTGGAGACTAATTTCTAATGAAACCCAGCTCTGGGCTGAGGAACTGCTCTGAGCTAAGGAACTGCCTCCTGGATAAAGGCAGGAGAGAATCTACTTGGTGTTTGGGAAACAAAAGTTAGAAAAGTCTTTCTCGGGTCTGGTGGCATCTGCCTGAAATCCCATGGCTTGGGAGTGGGAGGCAGAGGGATCAGGACCAGGTAGGGAGAAACATCAAGTCAGTGGGTGGAGCTGAGTTTAAGTACCCAGCACGTGTATAGAAACTCAGGTGTGGCTGTGGCCACCTGTCTGTAATCCCAGAACTGGGGGGATGGGGGTGGGGGCTTGTAGGAGTGGAGACCAATCAACCCTTGGTACACAGCTTTGGCCAGTATCACAAACGAGTTCAAAGTGAGCAGAGAGAACCTGCACCCTAGATGCAAGGCTGGTGAAGGTGGCCTACTGCAAATCCCAACAGCCCTGGACAACATCTACTCACCATGAACGCTGGAGGGCAAGGAAAGCCTAGATCTCACACTGCAGGTCCAGGAGGTGGGGAAGCCAAACACCTGAATGAGATTATTTCAGAGGGTCACATTTTCCTTCCAGTACGGTGAATATGGCGGAAAGTGACGAGGCCCACAGTCAAGGAGCTCTCGATGTTTAAATGATTTTTCTTAAAGAGTCCTCACCAATGAGACGAAGGCTGTACACATCTGGCATTTCCCTGTCTATGATCCTGAGCAGTCAGCCTGGGACTTTGGCTGAGGACTAGGTTGTGGGTGGGTGTTCCCAAACATCACATTCTAGAGCAGTGGTTCTCAACCCCTTTAGTGGTCAAACGGCCCTTTAACAGAGGTCACCTGCAAACAGATGCTTACATTACGGTTGATACACAGTAGCACAATCACAGTTAGGGAGCTGCAACTAAGATAATGTTTTGGCTGTTGGGGCCGGGTGTCACTGCAACATGAGGATCTGTATTAAAGGGTAGCAGAGGTAGGAAGATTGAGAACCACTGGTCTAGATTCTGTAAGGCTTTGGATGTGAGAACCTCTTTTCTTTTCCACCAGGAAGGAAGAAACCAAGAGGCTGAGCCATGAAGGGCTGGAATCATCTATTTTGTAATTCTTCAGGGTTTTTGCAATTTCAGTCTCTGAGGATGTATTCCATCTGTGATAAAGAAAGATGAGAAAATAGACAAATAGTCTCTAATTCACTTCAAGGAACGTGTGGCCTGCTTAAGCTTAAAACAACATCAAATTCCTGGAAGTAAACACATACACAAGCAAAGCAGGATCATTAAAAACTTCCATAAAAAAATGAATTTAATTATTCCAGCTCAGAAGAGACACCATGAAGATGGTAACCAAAGAGGAGCCAGTTCCACACTCTGACGTCTATTTGTTTCTGTTACAGAAATTAAGAAGAGCATTAAGTGACTTTGTGAAGGTCCTTGGGCAGGCTAATAAATGAGAAGACAGGCTTTTGTCACAAAAAATAGTATTTTAATTAGAAGACTGCTCAGGTTTTTTTCTCATGCAGAATTAGAGAAAGAACAGGCTTAGAGAGCCTTAACCTTCAAGGTAATTAAAACTCAGAATTAGCTTTTTTGTTTCCCAAGTGTCTGACTAGATCATGCTTATATTTACATAAGTATCTGAATATTTTCAAGGCTCATTCCCTCCTGCTCCCACATATAAAACATGGCTCTCTCTTCAAAGGGAATAAGAAACAATCTATTTTGAGCTAGTGCAAGTGACCATGGCACAGGATCGTGGGCTGTGTGGCTCTGAATGTCATCATCCAACATGGCAGTGGTTATGTGAACCTTTTATACCCACAAACCAGACAGTCAGAAATCAAGACAGCCTAGATTACTCGGAGAGCACTAGGCCAGTGTGATACCCTGTCTTAAAAAATAACTCTGGCCGCCACACACCTACAAACACACACACCTGCTAATGAATCCTCCAGCACACAATGCACACTCTCCAAAAGTGTGGTAATTATATTGGTATAATAAATGGGCCGCTCTAAACATGCTACAAACCCTCAGGTATTTTCAGGATGTTGTATACTGGACAAAAAGCCCATTTTAAGGTTTTGTTATCAGAAAGTCTTTGGCTGGTTTCCTTTCACACCCATGCAACACCTCAAGGTCCGGTATATCTTGCACTAATGAGATGCTAAGAGACAACACATCCCCCTTCATCTAATGGGTTGTTCTGGTCAGAAGGCTGGAGAGTAATTAGGATAACTATTAGAAAGGTTCAAAGGACAATAACAACTAGAATAATGAGAAGAACGATAAATGATGGTTTAATTTAGATGGGAATATTAAGAGTTGGAGGTTTAGTGTTTTGCCACTAAGCATTATTGTTTAGAAATTGTTCTGCTTATACACAACAACTTTCAGGTACTGGAATTTAAAAAAAAGGCCAACAGAATGTGCTAGTGCCATTTAAAGACAACCAATTAGTTCACAGTGCAATGCACAGTTCCCATTGCTCCCACAGACAGTCTGCTCAGCCTAAGGGTCATTTTTGGATGAGGGCATTAAATATGTCAGAATGTGCTTTTCAGTCCCATTAAGAACACAGTACATATTGGTTTGGCATAGTGAAGTGATTCATGCCTTTAAGCACAGTGCTTGGGAGGCAGAGGCAGGCAGATTTCTAAGAGTTCAAGGCCATACTGGTCTATAGAGCCTACATAGCAGGTTGGGTATCAAGACAGCCAGGAGTAAACAGTGAGGCCAATGTATAAGCAGACAGACAGACAGATAACTAAATAACAATGCATAAGTTATTAGCACAGAAGAGACTATTAATTTACATATATGCATATGCAATAGCACACACACCAGACTGTACCTGACAGCTCCTGGTTTACTGTTTCAGACCCTGACCAGCTCATTCTGCACTATGAACACTCAGAAGCTGTCACTCAGGGACCATGGTGGGAAGAGTTTCCCAGGTTGCTCAATCCAGATTTCTCTCTAAGCTGAGGTCTCCTCAAAAGGGATTATTCACATAGAGACTCTAAAGATCCAAAGAGGTGGCTTGGCTCTGGGTCAGCCTCAGAAGTGTGAGACTTATGTGGGGAAGTTAAAAGTGTGTATCTGTTCAAACTATCCCAGGAATAAAACACAACCAGTTAGTATTTGGAACTGTGACCTGCCCCTGATCTGTACCAGGTATTTGGGAATAAGCTCACTCAGACCTCTGAAAAGTCTGAGGCTGAGCAATGGCAGACTCTGATAAGGTGTTGGGTTTGTTTTGTTGTTGTTCTTTTTTGTGACTATGAATGTGTACATGCATATAATATACACATGGGAGCATGTATTTGTTGCAGGTTATTTGATCATGCTGTCATCCCCGAGATTGTGTTATCTACTGAAAAAACCCATTTCTAGTTATTATGTGGTTCAGCCCTCAGCATACACCTTTAATCCCAAAACAATGGAGGTAATGTTAGTTTGTAGAAGGAAGCACCCACGTTTGAAAGTGATGTCTATTAGGTGGCAGGCAAAGTGATGAATCAGAGAAAGATTGGACAGAATAGGATACACCCAACTCTCACAAGAAGAGAGAGGAAAGGGAAGCTACTTGAGGGGCAGTGCAGAGAGAGGAGCAGTTTTACTGGGACAGTTTTACAGAGACAAGTTTCGAAGAGAGAACAAACTAGACACAGGTGTGAACAGAATGAGCCAGAGAATGAGAAGGAGCCAGATTAGAACAAATTGCCAAAGTTAGTATGAGGCCAAAGCAGAGCTATTTAGTCAGAGACTGAGAGAAAAACTAGATTAAATCAGTCAGCTCGGAGAGGGGTTTGAGCCTGAACAGCTGAACTGAGTCAGTCGGCCAGAGCTCAGAAGGACTGAGAAAGGGTGAGCTTATTCAGTAGCTTGTCTCAGAGGCTGAAAACATTCTAGGCCTAGATAAGATAGTATGGAGGTTAGAAGCTTCTAGAATTAGGTCTAGGTTAGCAGACTGAGGCAATAAGCCTCAGAGATAACAATTATAACAGGAGAATAAAAAGTACTTTTGCATGTATATATGTGCATGTAAATAAGATGCACACATGGACATTGTTGGCATCAGGAGCGCCAAACCGATGATGTCGCACGCAGGTGATATCATCCAGGCGACAGTGTGACCCGCCCACCTGTTGCTAAGGCAACGGCCACCATATTCCCAGAATTCACCTTGACCCACCGCCCACCTTTACCTGTGGCTACGTCATGCCACGTCACTTTCCCTATATATACGGAAGACTTCCCTTTCTCTT